>SSNP01000153.1:40360-74279 GCA_006937955.1 Pachypanchax playfairii | reverse complement strand
GGGGGGGGGGGGGGGGGGGGGGGGGGGGGGGGGGGGGGGGTAATGATGCTCTTTGCTTTCCCATTATCTTCTCACCACGGTTGGATGCACACTGCACACGCAGCCCCTCCACCTCCCCGTCCAGCTGTACCCAGAGGACACGCAGTCTTTTCATGGTGTCTGATGGAGACGGAGCCTCCGCAGCGTCCTCCACACTGAGTGGGCGGAGTGTCCTCTAACTCAGAGAGCTGTCAATCACTCCTACCAGGAGAAACAGGCTGCTGAGCCCACGCTGCATCAGAAAAGGTTAAAAAAGCCCAAATATAGATCCTGCAGAGGGATTTCACCATCATGAATCTGTGAAGCTGGATCTGCAGAAAACGACTCGCAGCTTCAGCTGTTTCACCTCCGAATGTTTCCAAACTTCTTCCTGCTTGAAACAACGAGCTGAAGCTTTTCTAAGGTCAGAGGTCATAAAGCTCAATTAATCTGATTTTACATTTTCTGTTTCCCTCTGCAGAAACTTTAACTAAACGTAGCCATTTGTTCAAATAAAGATAAAAATCTAACTCAATTCAAAAGGTTTAGTATTCATCTGAAAGAGTTTTACAATTTCAAACTAAGAACTTTTACATTTTGTTTAATATTGAAATCAAAATGTTGGTTTTAAATTGCAAAATACCTGATTTATATTTATACTATGTAGACTACGTAGTTCAGCTCTGGGGCGCTGGAGAAATCGCCCTCAGGAGGCGGGCTCTTAGATCGAATTAGCCAATAGCAGATCTGCATTGCCAAACAGAAGAACTTAATTTAACCAATAAATGCAGAGAAAATAACTTCACGAAGGGATTTTTGAAGCGCCACAAACCACGTTAAATACCGCGAGATTATCTGCTATCAAACAGCCGTTAAATGAGAAAGGAAAGCAGTCTGTTAGAGGCTTCACTCGGAGCTAGCTGGATGTAGCTATGCTAACTGGGTTTGTTTAAAACAAGCAGCTCTGATCCTGGATGGTTACAGGAGTGAGGAGGGAAAATATAAAGAAGAGAACACCAGGAGACACGTGGAGAACAGAAGTAAGAACAATGTTTTCTTTTTGTTTTCTGGTAGAATAAAACTGAACAGAAGGGAAACTTGTTAAACCCAGTGATAGAGAAGTCTGTAAAGAAAAACAAGTTGTTAGGAAGTTTAATATTATAACTAGTAGATGGTTGTTAGTTTATTATAATATAAAACCAGTTTTCCAGGTGTGTGACACCATCCTGCTGCACATTGAGGAGTGTTTTGTCTTCACTCAGCATCTCGTCAGTGTGACCTGCTGCATGGAGAACTGTCTCTACTAAATATTACTTAAAATCCAACATTTAATGTTAATACACAAAATGTGTCTGTTTGGCTGACTAGATGAACCTGTTCTGGTGATTATTTTTTATTTTACAATTGAATCTTGGTTAAGTATTTAACTGAAATTGACAATGTTTTTATACAGGGTTTAAATTGACAGTTATTGACAGTTATTTAATTGGATTTATGCAGCCCCACCCAAAAAATATTTCACCAGCCGCCAATGAATTCACCTAAAAGTTAAATGGCACCAGCAAATAAACAAAAAGAAGAAGAATGAGGAGGAAGGTTGAAATGCTACTGTTTTCCAGAAGAAAACTAAACTATTAAGAACTCCAGCAACATACCCAGTATTTAAGATGTACCAGATGTACCTAGAGGAAAACTGTTCCTGCAGGTGTAGGGGGTTGTTACAGGTAAGTACAAGGTAAATGCTTTAAAAATCTGACCTGTTGTTTCCTTTAGTTATCAGACCAGGTAAATGTAAATTCAAAAATAGTTGTGACACACGTTTTCTTAAATCACATTTTTGAACATGAGCTTGTTCAAAGAAAAAGCTACTTAAAATAGCTAATTGTAGTTATTTTAAATACAGAAAGTGAAGAACTGTTGTTTTAATTTATGTTGGAACTTTTAAAGGTGGAATATGGAACATTTTCATAAAAAGCTATATTTTCAACAAAATAATGCCTCTACAGGGTGTTTAGAGGGTTGTAGACTCAAATCAGTGGAATGTCATGAAGCTGCATGTTGAGCTGCACGTTAACAAACTGCCTCTGAGGACGGATCAGAACCACTTCATATCAAATTCATTAATATTTCATATGAAGTGAATGAACCAGGGTAAAACAACATCAGCTCCACACACACTGCAGTGTTGGACAGTAATGAAGCTGAACTCCATCAGAGGGCAGCAGGATGTTACTTTCTGTTCTGTTGCTGCTGATTGAATCATCTTCCTGTCAGGATCTCTGCTGCTGGTGGGTGGTGTGGTTTCTCCTGCACTAATTGTCTTGCAGGGCATGGCAGCGGCTCTTGAGTGGACACAGGTGTGGATCATTACCCAGCTCAGGAGAGCTGGGTACTTAAGCAGAGGAGGAACCACAGACAGATGCCAGTTCGTACTCTTCCACTACTTCTCGTGGTACAGAGTGGCCAGTGATAATTGATGACAGACTGTTTGTTAGCTGTGACTAACCTGCCTTCTCTCTCCCTGTTCTCAGTCCCGTGTTCTGGAGCGTTCCTCCAGCTACCAGCACCTCAGCGTGGTCATCAACCCGCCTGGATAGAGGGCTGGTTCTCCACGGGTTCTCCTGCGCTGTTGCGGTGCTACGCGACAGGCTCTCCCTACCTGGCTCCCTGTCTGTCTCTGGTCTCCTCTGGATCCACGCCTCCCCAGCTACCGCGCTGCTGTCACCCCTGTCACAGTCACGTCTGTGCAAACAGCCCCTGGACCGGACTTCACCACTCATCTCCGACAGTTGGATCACCACCCTCATGGCAGTGCCTGGGAATCCCTCCTCACACTGGATGGCTATCACGTCACCGTGAGTTTAAAGAGCATAATCCCCGCACACCGTAGCTGGTCCCTCCACCTGTCACTAACATCTCTCTCTTCCACAACCAGGACCGAACCTACCCCGCACCAGTTCCAGTCCTGTGTTCATCCACGTGTACAGTTTGCACTATTGTTGTATGTTGGAGCACTGTACATAATAAAGCACTGTAAACCGATCTCTGTTCTCTCCGTGTGTTTGGAGTTGGGTCGCCCTTGGAGCTCGAACTCAAACCCCCTGGTATTGAACCATGACACTTCCATCATTAATCTCAAAACAATCAGCATAAACTAATTAGAGAAAAGAAGATAGAAACTATATTAAATATCAATATAAATTTGTTTTTTATATTTTAAATGTTTTTTTAATGTTTACCTTCTTTGTGAAACTGGAACAAACCAGTTCTGATATCATGATCATAATTCTTCATTACTTTTAATAACTCTTATTTTGAAAAGTACGGCTCATAGAGTTCCACACCTCTGTAATAAGTTACATTTTGGGGTTCTTTGTATTGTTTTGAATCAGGTGTAAACAGATGAGGTTTCGACTGTACAAGCAGGCGTTGGTAGATAACACGTCTTAAGGCTGTTTCACCAGACGGGTACGACGAGAGATATTTATATGGTTAAATATGAAACAGTTAAACCAAGTGATGCATGTCTGTAACATAGATTCAAGGTTTAATGCTGAGAACAAACAGGAAGTCAGCGCTGCTTTTGTCTTCCTGTTTGGTAAACTGAACATCCTGTTCAGCTCTTACAGGCTCCTCAGGTTCTGCTGTAGTAAAACAGCTGATTTAATATTTTTATGTATAAGTATGTGAATATATCAAATCTTATGCCTAAAGTTTTTAACAATTTTTTAATGCATTCTTCTGATATTCATACCTTCTCCACTAGGCAAAGACTTTTATCTTCCCTTCTGTAGAACTACAGCCAACCAATGATACTCTCAGATATAAAGGGCCCTCCCTCTGGAATCCTCCAGCCCCCGTTCTAAAGACTAAAAGTACTATAAACACTTTCAAAACTTAAAGTTATTTTTTAAATAAGTTTATGATGTTTTATTGATACATTTATATGCTTAACGTGTTATTGTAAATATTTGTCTTGCTTGCTATTGTATGTCTATTTAATGATATTCTGGGAGGTGGTTTCTATAAGACCTCATGGTCTTCTCACTCTCCTGCACAGTATTTCCATTTCTCTTTTTATGGATTTGTACATTTATATTTTAAAGGTTATATGTGCAAATCAAATCAAATTTATGACACGGTATGAAAACCTGTTTTCAAAGATCATTATCAGTTAAAAGTACGAAAATGTTTGTATTTGAGGGACATAATGTCTTGTTTGACTGCCTATTGTTCTTTTCACTTTAAGCTTGATGTTACACCTTTTCCTGTTGTACTTACAGCTTTCCCAGCTGTATGTGGGAGATTGACCGTCTGGTGTCCTGGTGTAAGCTCAACAACCTGGAGCTCAATGTAGCTAAAACACTGGAGATGAAGTTCAACCTCCTGGCATCGGCGATGGAATAAGCAGGTCCGGCACACTACTGATGTTAATTTAACTAGCTTTAAATGTTAGTCCAACTAACTAGAATGGGGCTCATCTCTTAGTGGTACATTGTTGTTAGCCATAGCTATAGCTAAATTTAGATTAGCTTGAGTAATATTGTGTGACTGTGCCAACAGGTGCAGCTTGTGTCCGCTGCACAACAGAAAATGTGTTGCAAAGTATCCCAGCATGAAGAAAATTTTTTTTAATAATATAAAAAAACATTTTCACACAATCACAAACACTAAAATGAACTCTGATAAACACCGTAAACACTTCCTGTTCAAACTTCACCTTGCTACAGAGGTGGAGGCGGAGCTTCTTTATACTCCACACGCAGAATTATGATGTCACAAATAGAGAAAACAATGTCTCAGCCAATAGCAATGCCCGATTCCAATTCAAGTGCAGTGTAACATCTTAACCTGAAGAGAACGCTCCACTGAGTTTCTGGTAGAAAATGAATAGTTTTTTTAAAATGTGCCAAAACACCTAAAATAATACTCAGAAATGTAGACGGCAATATTAAACACTCATTTATAGAGTTTATCAGGAAAACCAAGTTGATTTGGGAGTAAGTTGCACTTTAAAACATCTCAGCCCACTTCTCTTGTTGGTTTGTCTGCTACGTTTACATGCGCCAAATTTCCCCAATCTGATTAAAATCTTGGTCGATCTGAATTCCCAAATCCCTGTTTACATGGACACTAACTGAAATGATCTGATCATGTCATGAGTACACATGCACCAAACACTCAATCAGGTTAAATGAGTTGAGCATGCGCACAGCGAGTTGTCTTTCTGGGGGAAGAAAAAAAAGTAAACAAACTCCGTCCTTTCTGCACGTCTTTCCCGCCCCATCATGTGCTCGATCTGACTCACGTTTTCCCCAATATGGACCTTCTGCGGGTGATTACCTTTATGTTTGGGTTTTTACTGGTCGCATTAACCAAGCTAGAGGCTGAATACATATTACTACTGCTCCTCCACCACAGGAGAGGAGAGCAGGATGACAGGATGACTGCACCAGCAGACCACTTCTGTTTACCTCCCGCTATGTTTTCTACTTGGGTCTGCGAAAGCGGAAAGACGTCACGCTGAAGTTGTACGCATGCGCAAAGGGCTCTTTTCACCCTTTCTTTCCGAATGGGTGTATACATGCACGTCTATCTGAATGAAGATCGGACAAAACCACCCCTCTCGATCGGAAGGAAATTTCATTCTGATCAGGCTGCATCGGATCAAAACATTCTGATTGACATGTTTACATGACGGATTGTTTTTCCGATTGGGCGTTTATTCCGATTAAATGTGCCCATGTAAACGTAGCTAGAGTCAGGAAACTTCTCACATGCTGAAGGCCTACAACTAATCCACTCTGAGAGCAGGTTAGGGGCCCTCATCTACCCACAGTACCACAACAGCATCCAGGTCCCCATGTCTCCCACCAAACCAAGCCACACCCACACCAGTACAGCAGGCAGCACCCCCCAGTTTGTACATCTTAACATAATAATTTCTGACATTTATAGTGGACGATGCTGCTGAATGTATCTGCTGTCTGTCTTCTATGTGTCTAAAAATGTCTGTTTACATGTCCGTCTATAAGACAAGAACTGATGCATTTATGAAAGATATAACACTCATAAAGACCCGGAGCTTCTGAAAAAACAACCTGGGCTTAAGCACCACCCCCCCCTCTGCTGATGCTCGGAGCCCCGTCAGGTACTGGGGGCCCTACACGGTCTGCGTACCTTCAGTATGGACTGCGGTGGCGCTGCTGATGAGAACCAGAACCTAAGTCATTGTGTTCAACATACTTGTCCAAACAAACCTGGTTCTGATTCTAAACACTTTGATGAGAACAATATTTTTGTATAAACTGTCCCATATAGAGTAGATTCATCTGTTGCTGTGTCTCGTGTATTTAAACCTTTTACAGTTTCTAAACTTTATGACCACCAACCAGAAGCTCAAAGAAAAACACTAAAAATGAAACTAAAATGTGATTCATCATCGTCTGAAGAGACAAATGTGAGTGGATTATTTTAATGCTTCATATTCTTCTGTGTTCATACTGATGTTCTTCTCTTGTGAACACAAACACGTCACGGGGAGGTTTTCAGTTCTTATATTTAAAACAGAACAGACAATAATCAAATACAATCAATGACAGGTCATAATATTTTAGTGTTTTATTTTTAATAACTCTTGTTTTGAAAAGTACGGATCATAGAGTTCCACACCTCTATAATAAGTTAAATTTTGGGAGTTCTTTGTATTGTTTTGAATCAGGTGTAAACAGATGAGGTTTCGACTGTACAAGCAGGCGTTGGTAGATAACACGTCTTAAGGCTGTTTCACCAGACGGGTACGACGAGAGATATTTATATGGTTAAATATGAAACAGTTAAACCAAGTGATGCATGTCTGTAACATAGATTCAAGGTTTAATGCTGAGAACAAACAGGAAGTCAGCGCTGCTTTTGTCTTCCTGTTTGGTTAAACTGAACATCCTGTTCAGCTCTTACAGGCTCCTCAGGTTCTGCTGTAGTAAAACAGCTGATCTGGTTTATGACAGTATAAAAACCTGTTAAAGATCAATATTAGCTGGAAGTATGAAAATGATGTGCAACACATTGGATGTTTTCAGGACTGCTACCAACCGCCTGGATGTGTTTCAGATGCTGTAACAGCGGTTTTCAACCTTGAGATCTTGTTGCCACATGAGGTCACCACAAATATCTAGTAGTAATTTATAAAAATGTGATTTTTTTTTTTTTTAACTCATTGTTATTCTTTATAGAAATAAACCAGCGCACACAATCTTAAACAACTGTATACTGTACTTTCACTTTCTCAAATATAAATCTAGTTCAAAGGAAATGCGTCATTTAAAACCATCTGAACTGGCGCATCTTGATCGAAGGTCGTGATCGCGTGACTTTACAGGGCCAGTTATTTTAGTTCCCTCGCTTGAGTCTGAACTTAAAAACCACAGTGGAAAGATTTCTTTGCCCTCATGTTTTACATGCAGGGTGGTGGTGGTGGTGGTGGGGGGGGGGGGTTGATGTTGGGAAGTAGGGCTGGCTAAACATAACCTTGTTTAGAGCACCAAGAGCGACAGAGCATGCTCTGTCAGGGGCGTGGATAGATATTGTTGTCATTACAGAGCTTAAAATATTTAACTGTTTTATTTTATTTTGTTGTGGAAAAATATTTACAAAAATGCACAGTTATATTCATCTATTTAAATTTAAAGATTCAGTAGTCTGTTTTAATATCTCTACAGAAATGATTTAGCTTCTAGTTGTTCTTGAGAGAATCATCTGTGATCTCGATGATGCGCTTCAGGGTGTTCAGGATGATGGCGTCCATATCGTTGTTCAGGTCTCTCTCTGAGTGGTAGTTCTTCACGGGGAAGATGCAGCTCTCTGGAATCCCAACCTGTTGACTTAAGAGCTGAATCTACATGAAAAAATTACATCTTAGTTTATAAATAAAAGAATGTTTAGAAAAAACGATTTTATAGAAATACATTCATTATTCTACATTGATTTTTTTTATATTATTCAGATTTTGTGAAATTTTCTCAAATTTAAATTAAAATTACATGAATAATTTACATTTTCTTTCATTAATCTGCTCTTGTAGATGTTCCTTGTGTCTTTTTGGATTTCAGCACAGGCTTCATCTGTTTTGGTAAGAATGGCCACCTGAGGAATCCCTGCAGAGAAGAAACAACAAGCTGTTGTATTTCATCTGAACGTGTACTAGAAGGATGGGAAACACTAAAACTACATGATGTAAGTCTTTGGTAGTTTATTAGGTATAAATCAGAAGGAAATAATGTTTTAAAGCACATTGTTCATGGAGTTAAAGTTTGTTCTCACCGAGGTCTTTGGCTGCATGTCGGATGTCCCTAAGCGTTTCCAAATCTTCATCGCTCAGCAGATGTGCTGTGTTTGCATCAATAACACAAACCAGGATGTGAACTTTGTCATTAGCATCTGGAGCAGCGTTGTAGTAAAAATTATCTTTGGGTAAAGAGCACTCGGGATTGAACTAAAAAACATTTTAAAAAGGAGATTAGTTACAAAAATGACACATATTTTTCAGTTTAGTTTTTTCAGAGTTGATGTAAAAGCTTTACCATGTAATTTTCTTTGATGTGTCCTTTCATCGCCTTTTTTAAATCTTTGACATGAATTTGTCCTTTTTCCCGGTTGCCACTATCCAGGCCCATCATATCATTAAACACAACAGGATAAAATTCTTCTTCTCCTTTTGGGATCCTGTAGGTTTTGTACTGGAAACAACATGAAGACAATATTTAAAATGAAACGAGTAAACTCAGTAACTCTCATATGTTTTTAAAATGATGATGCTGTAATGGATCTGTTTTCAACTGCACAAGAGTGTGTGAGTATTATGTTCCAGGTAAAAGTACATGATCAGGTCTAAATGGGTTAACAGGAGATTTTTGTATAAATAACGTGTTCAAACCAACACTGGACGAATCATCACACCAAGATCTCCTGATGATGATACAGTAGATAAAATAATGAAGATATTTTCATACAATCTTTTAAAAATGAAGACATTTTTTATACCTTCATGGTGAAACTTCCCTGTGACTTGTTATTCACCAGAGCCCTGAGACACACTCGGCCCTGAAAGACGCTGTAGACTGAGTTGATGAAACTGGATTTTCCAGCTCCAACTGGCCCATGAAGAAGAATCCTGATCAGCTGACCTTCAACTTGAGGTCTGTAGTTGTTTATAAACTGGAGGTCATTCTCTCTGTTTCTGTTCAGGGGAAAAAAAATAATCACAATTTAGATTAAAACAGTTATATTTGTTGAATTTTGTTCTCGTGATATCGTGTTTGTCGCGATCGTAACATCAAGGAGGAACATGAAGAAGCTGCAGAGATTCCAAGAGTTGCAACGGATTGAGTCCTCTGTGGTACCAGTGGTACCTGTCGTACCTGTGGTACCTGTGGTACCTGTGGTACCAGCACTATGTGCTCCAGCAGATCTGATAGAGGACCTGAGCTTCAAATGAAGGTGCAATCCGAGAGGTGTAAAAAGGTGAGCGAGAGAGGCTGAAAGATAATTAACTAGTTTTATTTAAATAAGATATAATAATAAAATATAAGACTTTACAACACTCACCCCCAGTTCATCTGCACCCATGGTTCATCAAGAACTGTTAAATACAGAAACATTGAACATTAAACTACTTGTAACTGTCAACTTCAGATTCTTTTTTATTATTTTTTAACTCACGTGGCGGTTCAGGTTCAGGTTTAGATTCAGGTTCAGGTTTTTTTTTAGAAGAAGACTTTCCCATAACTTGAAAATAAAAATATTGTGAGTTCATTTTTAAATACATGAATAAATGCTTTTTTGGAACTTACACAAAAATCTGAACATTATTTAAATCTGCAAAACAATTATTTTTGTTAAATTAGAATTGTTTATGGTTTACAATGTTAAGAGTAAAATACAAAGTTTCTAAACTTCAGAAAGTTTAACAGAACAACTGCAGCTGAAACTGAAAGATTCTCACCTTGACTGCGTCGAGTCGTCTGAATGAAGCTTGAGATGAAAACAGTCTGACTGAAAACATGACTGATGAGCTGCAAGAATTTAACCTGCTGATCATCGTTACTTTCACTTTCTATAAACACGTAATCAAGATCTGATTCTCTGCAGATCCTGAGTTACTTCAGATTTATTGATTATTTAAAATAAAAACATCACAAATTATGATAATTTCTATTTAACCACCAAAAACTCACATGAGAGTCAGTGTAAGTGAAGAGCGTGATCACACCTGCAGTCACCTGTTGGGGGCGGAGCCACAAAGCAGGTCACGTAAAGAGGCTAAACAGATTGATAAAGATAGCTGGTTCTGTTCTAGTTCTGATCTGGATCCTCTTGTCCAAAGGAGGATGAAGAACATGATGGAAAACCATCATCATCCTCTTCCGGAATAGCGCTACAACTGGTGGCAGCTTGTTGGAGTAGCTCTGTGACGTTGCTAGCATTTGCTAGCATTTTTTTTGTTCTTTTTCAGTATTTCTTGGTAATTTTTTCTTCTGGAAATATTTTATAAGTACTTTTCCTCTGATTTGGATGCTGTGCTGATTGAGTTTTTTGCTTGATTTGACACTTTTTGCCACTTGTTATGATGCGTAACCATGGCAACAAGAGACTTGTTTACAAGAAAGAGCAGCTAACTGACATTTCTAAGGCTGAAATAATCCTCAAATTGAAACTCTGGATCCCCGATGAGCTCAAAGAGGAAGACGTGGATGCAGAGCAGGAGCAAAGTGAAGAGAGAGAAAGAGGAAGTTTAAACCTTCACTTCCATCAGTCATATTGATAAATGTGAGGTCTCTTTGTTAACAAAATGGATGAACTTGAAACTCTGTTGAAGATCCAGCCAGAGTATCAGGAATGTAGCATCATGTGTTTTACTGAGACATGGCTAAAGGAACATATCCTGGACTCCAGTGTGTCTCTGTCTGGCTTTCAAACAATACGGACAGACAGAGATTTGAAGAGGAGTTTGTCAGCTGATCACATCTGCAGTCACCTGTTGGGGGCGGAGCATCAGAGCACATGAAGAGGCTGAACAGATGGATAATGAGGACTGATTCTGTCCTGGAGACTGAACTGGAGTCTCTTGAGTTGATTGTCCAAAGGAGGATGAAGAACATGATGGAGAACCCTCATCATCCTCTTCAGAACACAGTAACTCAACAACAGATCAAACACAGACGCTACAGGAGATCCTTCCTGTCCACAGCTAGAACCCTCTACAGGAGATCCTTCCCGTCCACAGCTAGAACCCTCTACAGGAGATCCTTCCCGTCCACAGCTAGAACCCTCTACAGGAGATCCTTCCCGTCCACAGCTAGAACCCTCTACAGGAGATCTTTCCCATCCACAGCTAGAACCCTCTACAGGAGAACCTTCCCATCCACAGCTAGAACCCTCTACAGGAGATCCTTCCCGTCTGCAGCTAGAACCCTCTACAGGAGAACCTTCCTGTCCACAGCTAGAACCCTCTACAGGAGAACCTTCCTGTCCACAGCTAGAACCCTCTACAGGAGAACCTTCCTGTCCACATCTAGAACCCTCTACAGGAGATCCTTCCCGTCCACATCTAGAACCCTCTACAGGAGATCCTTCTAGATTATTTTTAGATCTTTAACCAGGTTAATTGTTTTATTTTTATAAACGTGATTTCAATTTCTCTTGTAAAAAATCTGTTCACAGATCATAATCTTAATCTTAGTGTTTAGAACAACATGTTTACAGGTGATGTGTGAAAACATTTGTTGAACATTTAAATATGTTTTAGTTTCTGTGAACAAAAATCAAAGCTTTGATTAAGTTTTAACATCCTTTATAATCCTGTGTAAAAGTCTTAAACCATCATCTCTTTATATTTTCCTTCCAGCAGTCAAACTTTCATTTAATACATGAAAACAGGACTTAATCATCAGTTCTTTAGATTTAAAGTCTTTTAGCTGAATTTCTTCTAAGTTTTAGTCATTGTCTTAAATATTATGGAATCATTTTATGTTGCTTTCCTTTTCTTTCTTTTTGCTTCTGAGTTTCTCTAATACAAAGTTTTACAATAGAAAAGTACATTTCTCATCCACGCTGCTGCTCTACAAACTGTAATCAGCTGTTTGACTTTTTACCATCTATAAACTCATAAGAATGTTTTACCATAAAGTTTCATTTGGAGTAAGAAGTGAACAACTAGAGAGAATCTGTAATAAAAGTCATTTGATTCATAAACTTAATAAATTTGGTTGTTTTTTCTTTGAATAACATCTTTCCAACTGTAAACATGCAGCGACATCTGCAGGTCAGACTGGAGCAACACACTTATTTTCTGTCCATCAAACTGTTCTTATTTAATTTCTATATTTTTTCTATATATCTTTATTAAATTCACATCATATAATTTGCTTGAACGTATTTAAAACCTGAAGAACAACAACTGGGTTAATTATCTTAAACAGCTGCAGTGATGCAGGTCAAATCTTTCTGCATGTCTGGTATCAAAATGACAGCAAGTCTTTATATAACTGCATCAGCTGTTACTGTGACATCACAGTCCCTGTAATTATAATAACTATATGTGTGTTTTGGTTTTTCTTATGGTTTTAAGTTAAAGTTCTAATAATAATCTTGATTTCTAATTCATGGCTGTTGGTTTGTTGCAGGTACTTGATGACAGCTCTGTGTTTGGTGTTATTTGTCTCCATCTAGTGGCCTGGAGTCACATCTCCTTGTCTGTACTGGTTAGTTAGTGTTTTAGACAATGAGTTTATATTAGTTATATTATATACTCGTTAGTCTTTTAGAGGTTTTGTGTTTATTACTCCTTTTATTTTTCCATCGTGTTTCTGTTTTTTTCTTTTTGTCTCATGATTTCATCCAGTTTCTCTTCTAGTTGTTCTTCTGTTTGATGTTAATTTAATTATATTAGTTATTTTTCCTGTTCCTGTTTCCTTCAGTCTGTTTTTATTTTAACCTTCTCGTTTGGTTTTCATGTCTTCATGTTCGTGTCTATCAGTTATTCATGTCATGTGATTATTGGTCACCGTGTTGTATCTGTGGTCTTTGGTTTGGATTCTCATGTCCGTCTCATCAAGCCTCGTTTATAAGTTCTCTGTTCAGTCTCGAGTTGTTTCTCAGGTATTTAATCATGTTTTTATATGTGAACATGTTCGTGTCTATTAGTTTATTTAATTTAGTAGTTTGTTTTTGTTTCTTGGATCATCATTAAAACATCACTGGATGTGACCCCACCTGTCTGCTGCTGCCTGGGGTCTAAACCACAGACCTGCTCCGTGTCTCCAAGTTATTAATTGGCTCCTGACTGGATGATAAAAACACAGCAGAATTAACTAAACCTGGCTGTTGATCTGAAACATGGTGTTAGTTTGATCTGGAATAACTAAACTAAACTAAAAGGGTTTTGCTAACCTCGTTAAACGTGGACATATTTTCAGATTAAAGGTTTGATGACGCTGTTTAATATATTTTACTGAAGGAAACAGTTACTAAGTTCATAGTTAATAATAAACTCTTGGTCTGAAGTCTCATCACGTCTTTTATCTTTATTTTATATCTTTATTTTTTCAATCTTATTCTTCATGTCCACGTTAAAGCCATGAGGCTCCATGACACTTTAAATTTGGCAATAAAATTATACAATAAAATTATTGATCTGCAGATTAATCATAGGATCTATATGAAAATGATCATCCATGTTTTTGTCTTTGAAGCACAGAGTCACAGCGCCACCATCAGGAAGGAAGACCATGTTACAGGTAAACAGGAAGCACCGGGTGAAAATCCACAGTTTTATTTATTTATTTGTTTGTTTTTGTAAATTATTTGATATAAGTCACAATCTTTAAATTATTTATTGTGTTTTTATTTATACCTTTTTTCTGAGCTGCAGAACACAAACTGTTTCTTTAAATAAAGACTCGAATGTCATGAAGCTGCATGTTGAGCTGCACGTTAACAAACTGCCTCTGAGGACGGATCAGAACCACTTCATATCAAATTCATTAATATTTCATATGAAGTGAATGAACCAGGGTAAAACAACATCAGCTCCACACACACTGCAGTGTTGGACAGTAATGAAGCTGAACTCCATCAGAGGGCAGCAGGATGTTACTTTCTGTTCTGTTGCTGCTGATTGAATCATCTTCCATCATTAATCTCAAAATAATCAACATAAACTAATTAGAGAAAAGAAGATAGAAACTATATTAAATATTAAACATCAAATTAAATTTGTTTTTTCAGATTTTTAAACATGTTACATGTTTTTTAAATGTTTCATTTACCATCTTTGTGAAACTGGAACAAACCTGTTCTGATGTCGTGATCATATAATTCAAACACATCAGGACTATTTGTGTTTTAAATGTTAATATATTGAGTCTATTTTCTCCGATTCATTATAAACATTTATTTAAGACCTTATTTTTATGTTTGAGCTCTATTTAATCATAATAATGCCGTGATGGACAGGTGACATGTCTGGGGTTTATATTGTAAAGGTTGTAGCTGCTATAAAGCAGTTAGTAAATCAGCTTTTATTATTCATGCTGATCTGTGAAGGAAAACGGCCTCCATGTGATTCTACTCTGAAGAAATCTGAGTAATCTGATTACCTCTGAGTAATCTGACTAACGTCTCAGTCACTGGATTTTTTTCTCTGTTTTGAGATTAAAAACTTTAAACGTTGTTGCTGATTTCTGTCAATCAGAAAATATATTAAAACACTGACACTGTCTGGTTCTGACTGGGTCCAGTTTACATCCAGAACTCAGGTCTGGGTTTCCTCTGCATCATGAAGCTTTGTGGTGAAAGAACTCGTCACCACAGCTGTGATTCATCACATTAAGTAACTTGTGGGTCTTTCTTCTCCTGGAGCTGAAACCACAGAGGTTGTGGAGGGAACATCGATCCAACTTTGAGACGTTTATGAGTTTTTCAGATGAATGGTATGTTGTTATTATTTTGTGCATTCGATCTGTTTATACTGTTTATTTTCAGAACATCTTAAAGATGTTCTGGTATCTGGATCAGACTCGATGTTTTATTTTTGGAGGTTTTAATAGTAAGTTTGTTTAATCAGTCCATTAATCAGATGGTGATTATTCAAGGAGAACATCATGGTTCTGGGTGTTGACAGTAAACTGTCAGATCCTTTTCTGCAGAATCTGTCTTCATTAACATTGACTGAACTGTTCATCTACATCCTGCTTTGGATCAGAACAGGGCTGCAGGTCCAGCTGGTCTCATACTCGGGTTTCTTTAAGTCTGAGCGGAGAAGCAGTAGGACACATTCTCCTCCTGAGTGGACAAAGCTGTGGAAGACGTCTTGTTTAAATGGTAAATGGTGTGTACTTGTATAGCGCTTTACTCTGGTCCTACGACCCCCACAGTGCTTCACATTACAGTCAAAGTGTGGGAGCCCTGGAGAACATCTGGAAGGAGAGCCAGGCTGGTCTCCTGAGAGGAGAGACAAATCCTTCAGAGGGACCCAAAAATGGACAACAGACTGAGATCCAGACAAGACCGAGAGGAAGTCTGAGATTATCGGTGAGTTTGGAGGGAGAAACCAGGGAATGAAGGAGGGAGATGATGCTCCTGGTGTCGGACCTCCCCCTCCTCAATCATCTTCATCATCATCATCGTTCCCTCATACAGCTCCGTCTTCATCCAGTTATTCCAGCAGCAGCAGCATCGCTTTCAACGTAAATCTCACAATAACAACATCTAGCAGGTTCCGGGACGGAACAGCAGAGACGGACTGAACCATGACGGAGAGGAAAACCTCCTCCTGGGGGGGACCAGCCGAGCACAGGAGCTTCATCAGCTGAATCACAGAGAGGAGGAGGAAGAGGAGGAGGAGGAGCGGATGGATGCCAGCCTGAGACCAGGCAGCAGCAGCAACAACAACCCTCCTCCGACCGGGACCGAGTTTAATCATTATTATGGAAGAGGAGGGCCTTGCTTTGATCAACATGGCGGACAACAAAGCCCAGGGACTGGGGTAACAGCGGCGCACACGGTACACAGCACCATGGACCAGGTCCACAACTCCCACGAAGGCTTCAACAGCCCGTATAACCACTACCCGAACTACCGGGCCGGATACGGGAGCAGCGGGTACGGAGGCATGATGAGCCCCTCCCGGCTCGGGAACAGCCTGATGGGCCCCAACAGCAAAGCCGCTGCGACCAGCTCCTCGACTGGGGGTGGAGGAGGATCCGGAGGATTCCAGCGGTTCCCTGGACAGGGCCAGCAGCACCCATCGGGGGCGACACCGACCTTAAACCAGTTATTAACGTCTCCGAGCCCTATGATGCGCGGCTATGCGGGGGGATATCCAGATTACAGTAATCCCGCGGAAGACACGGGCTCTCAGTACAGTTCAGCGGCTCAGGCCTGGGGGAGTCAGCACAGGAGTCACCCCACCACCATGAGTCCGGGGAACAACGGGCCGAGCAGCGGTAGAGCTCAGGTAAATAACACCGAAATAATCCGGTAAAACACACCTGCTATCATCGTAGTTAGCCGTTAGGCTAACAGCTGATTTCATTTATACAACACGACACGCAAATTCCAGTATTTAGGTTTATTGGTGACACAAAGGCTTGTTGTTTGTTCTTTATTTACTTTAGGAACAACAAATAACAGCGTGTGGAGTTGGCTTTTATTAGTGAAGTCTGTGTTTTTAATTTTGTTTCCAAGGTGACTCCGTTTTAGCGTGCTAGGCTAAGCTAACACTAGCATTATAGCGCCCAGGCCTCAACGGGCTTCCCGTCTGTAATTAGTCAGTTAACGGTCAAATAGGCGGATTTAATCAACATTTGTATGATTACAATAAAATCAGGCAGCAATGAGACGTGGTGACATGAATCAACATTCAGCTGACAGCTAATTTCACTTCTGACATGAAGTAACCTCTTATTTTATGCTAATTAGCTTCTCTTTGAAGTCATTAAAATAGCCGTCAGGTGGTTTTTCTCGCTTCCCGTCCATGAAATCCATTCAACATGCGGCAAGAAAACAGGTTTTATTTATCAGAGTTGTAATCCGAATTGCAGGGGTGGATTTTAGTCTCTGATCTAACTTCGGATTTATTGGCTGAAAGCCCGTCATGTCCCCTCCGCCACAGAGAGACCTGACCTTCACATGCAGATTAGCCACGTGCCCGTCAGCACCTCCATAAATATCCAGCTGCCAGCATCCAGAGGCGGCAGCACCTGACACTGTACACAGGCCCGTCCCAGAACCAGGACACAGTGCACAAACCCGTCCCAGAACCAGGACACAGTGCACAAACCCGTCCCAGAACCAGGACACAGTGCACAAACCCGTCCCAGAACCAGGACACAGTGCACAAACCCGTCCCAGACCCAGGACACAGTGCACAAACCCGTCCCAAACCCAGGACACCGTGCACAGATCCGTCCCAGGACCAGTACACCATGTGGACCTAGGACACCGGCCATGGTGTCCCGGAACCAGAACACTAAGGAAGCTGTTTATAATGAATCAGGTGTTACAGTCGATCAGGGTTTAGTGTGTGGTGGTGGGACCAAGAAGACCAGTTCTAAATCTGAGTCATAAATTGATTCACACTTGATGTAATCTCAGTTAAACATGTTGGAATTATTATTTCAGATAAGATTTTTTTAACTGAGTGTTGAACATTTTCATCCAGTCATGTTTAAATCCATGAAATTTTAATTTAGATTTTACTTGATGCTGATATGAGTCTTCACACAGATTCATCCTTAAACCCCCAAAAAATCTTAACTTATTTAAAAAAAATTATTACATTTGGAGTAAACAATCAAATCAAAAGGTCCAAGTAATGTGCTGATTTATTTTAAACTTTGTCTCTAGATAAAATTTTAATTTTAAAGTTTTGAACTTATTGTTGATCCAAATAATGAGGATTACAAACATTTTTAAAAAACCTTTTACCATCAGTGAGCAGCAAAAAACAAGAAAACACATCGTTTCCTGACTCACACGAGGTCCGAGCTGTCAGATCATTACCAGCTCAGCTTTCCTGCTGTTCACATCTGGATTGGTAATCAGCTGTGTCAACCTCACAGACTTCTAGACTACTTCTGTTTGTTTACTCCCGTCAGCTGATGGAATCATGTCATTCAGAGAGGTTACAGATCAGGATTAAAATCTGCATCACGGAGTGTAAAATCGATCAGCTGATTCTGTTTCCAGCTGCACTTAAACATCTGTTTTCTCACTCCTTTCACAGACTATTATGTCAGTGTGTCAGACTCGGTGTGAGTGGGAGTATGAAAGTGTATCCAGGCGTGACTGTTGACTGTAGTTTAAAGTGGCCTCCCAGGCTTTTGGATTGCTCACATGCAGCGTGAGTGCTGCTGGAAGTGAGAGTCTCAGCTGTTTGAGGCTCGGTGAAAACCAGCATGGGAACTCGTCTCCTCACAGGTCAAGTGGGTTCCTCGTTCTGATGCTTGAACAAAAAACATAAATAAATCAGTCTCAACTCATTCAGTAACGCTGAGCATGTGGTGATAAATCTACCCAATAATCAGGGGGGTGGAGTCCTGTTGAGCCTTTAATTCATCTTTTCGTGCAGAAGGATGTATCATGTGAGCTCCTGCCTGTACAACCCAGAGCTGTGGTTGTCTCGACACAAATAGATTCTGTCATCGATGTTACTGAAATACATCAGGACAGTGACTCTGACATGTTACATACAGTTAAAGAAGTTGGATTTAAGTGTTTAAAAATGTTTTAAGTAGCTGGTTATCCCAGCTCTGACCAGTTTGCAACTATCTTTCCTTGTTGCCATGGTTACTTGTTTGTTATAATCCAGTGATGGGTTTTTCTCCAGGCAGGTTAAATTGGTCAATGTGGTGCTATAAGAACTTTTACATAAACTGCCATCAGGTTTAGGAGCTGCAGTTACAGTTACTAACTTGATGTTTATATCAGTAATACATTATCTTTATCAAAACAGGATGTTACAGAGACTCAAACACCCTCCAGTTTCTACCTCCATCCTCACAATGATTCTTGTGAAACTCGTTCTGTAGGTTTTTGAAGCTTCAGTGTTCACTGAAGCCTTGCAGTGAAACAAAGATCAGATAAAGTTTATATCGTTCTTCCTCACCAGTGTTCATCCTCTTCTTCAGGTGTCGCCCATGGACCCGATGGCGATGAAACGATCTCAGCTGTATGGGATGAGTAACAGCCCATACACCCAGCAGCAGGGGGTGCCGTACCCCGGACAAACCTACAGCTCCCCTTTCCCTCACAGATACCAGATGGGGATGTCCAGGAGGGGGCAACCAGCCATGGGGGGGCTGCAGTACCCTCAGCAGCAGGTAAGAGGCGCTATGTGCTCCTGTGTATCTGAAGTTTGTGTTGTTTCAGGTTCTTTTATTTTGATTCTTTTTGAACTTAAAAAAATCAACTTTATAAGAGCTGACATCAGAAATGATAAAATGTCTGTAAAGTTAAAGATGAAACAATCAAATGTTCTGTGGACAGGAAGGATCTCCTGTAGAGGGTTCTAACTGTGGACAGGAAGGATCTCCTGTAGAGGGTTCTAACTGTGGACAGGAAGGATCTCCTGTAGAGGGTTCTAGCTGTGGACGGGAAGGATCTCCTGTAGAGGGTTCTAGCTGTGGACAGGAAGGATCTCCTATAGCGTCTGTGTTTGATCTGGTGTTGAGTTACTGTGTTCTGAAGAGGATGATGAGGGTTCTCCATCATGTTCTTCACTCTCCTTTCGACAATCAACTCAAGAGACTCCAGTTCAGTCTCCAGGACAGAATCAGTCCTCCTTATCCATCTGTTCAGCCTCTTCATGTCACTTGCTCTGATGCTCCGCCCACAACAGGTAACTGCAGATGTGATCAGCTGACAAACTCCTCTTCAAATCTCTGTCTGTCCGTATTGTTTGAAAGCCAGACAGAGACACACTGGAGTCCAGGATATGTTCCTTTAGCCATGTCTCAGTAAAACACATGATGCTACATTCCTGATACTCTGGCTGGATCTTCAACAGAGTTTCAAGTTCATCCATTTTGTTAACAAAGAGATCTCACATTTATCAATATGACTGATGGAAGTGAAGGTTTAAACTTCCTCTTTCTCTCTCTTCACTCTGCTCCTGCTCTGCATCCACGTCTTCTTCTTTTGAGCTCATCAGGGATCCAGAGTTTCAATTTGAGGATTATTTCAGCCTTAGAAATGTCAGTTAGCTGCTCTTTCTTGTAAACAAATCTCTTGTTGCCATGGTTACGCATCATAACAAGTGGCGAAAAAGTGACAAATCAAGCAAAAAACTCAATCAGCACAGCATCCAAATCAGAAGAAAAGTATTTAGAAAATATTTCCAGAAGAAAAAAAAAACTAGTAAGAAATACTCAAAGAACAAAAAAATGCTAGCAAGTGCTAGCAACGTCACAGAGCTACTCCAACAAGCTGCCACCAGTTGTAGCGCTATTCCGGAATGAATGAAATGAGATGTTGCAGTTTGTGAAACTTCATCTTCCAGATTTAAGATGTTTAATGCAGTGACCACATGTTGATAAAACATCTCATTTCCAACAGCAGCGTATTTTAAACTCATCCCTCCATCTGAACTGCAGTTACATCCAGTAACAACGAGTCCAGTAGCAACATGAAGGGATCCTGCAGACGGCTGGATTTCTGATGACTACTGCTTTAATTAGACTTGAACTGATATAATCAGGCCAGTTTATTACTGTTGACTGTGGACTTCAGTCTCCCCGCACGCCTGAGAGCTGCCAGCGGTTTTAGAGGCTGTAATGTTCATCTTTTTCAGTTGTTTCTGTCGGTGTGAAACGTCCATGTGATGCTTGGTGGGTCTTTTTTTACAAACTCCCATAAACTTACAAGCTAAATTTATGTATTTAATTAAGATACTTCCTTCTTCTGATTCAGATTGAAACCAGGTCAGAATCAGAGCATCTTCTGTGCTGAAGAGGGAAACAACCTTTAGATAAATGTTGCTGGAACCAGGACCCAGTTAAACTCTGGAGCTGGTTCTGAAACAGATGGTCTTTAACTGACAGGTCCGTTCCTCCCGATTCTCTGAAGATAATTTCTATTTTATTTTAAATCTTGTAAGTAGCTGTTTGATGTGTGGCGTTGCCTCGTCATCAAGCTGCTCAGAGATCTGTTGATGCTGTCAGACCACATGGCTACAGCAGAGCGGGTCGGACCTGGCTGCTCCGGGTCAGGTTATTCCTGGTGCCGGCTGGACTCGGGCTATATTTAGATTCCAGACTGCTGATTTGGGTCTGATGCTCCTGCTCAGAGCAGACCGGTTCTCAGGCTGTGTTTGTGAATTCTGACAGCAGATACATTACACACAGTCAGAACCAGAGTCTGGGTCAGAACTCAGTGTGATTCATCAACCAGAAGCACAAACTCAGCCACAGATGGTGGAGTTTTCAGGATGACATCGTTGTGGATCTGGGAGACCTGGTACTCAACCTATTGGAGTCATCTGTTAAATTTATTCTAGACCAGCACAGTTGGTGCTGATCTGGATCAACAAACCCGAACAAACAAAGAACCATGTTGAGATGGGAACATGAAGGGTGACAGCTGATTGGATGGTCAGTAATCCTGATCAGGTCTGATCGCTCACATCAGAGACTCTGAGGATCTCCATGTTGGCACTGTGTTAGCAGAGAGGCGTAATGACTTCTGTCACAGCGTTGGGGCCCCTGATGGCCCCAGGACTCCTCCTTTATTACAGCCTCATTTCGCCTCCTTCAGAGCTGCTGAGATCGACTCTCATTCCAGGAAGTTTTTAACTGCAGAACGTTTGGAACATCTTCAGAAGATCAGCCACATGTAGAACCATGTTAAATGTATTTATTATTGGATGTTTGCACTGTGTCCCTCTGATGGTCATGCTGCAGTCAGTATGGCTACAAACAGGTGCTCTTGAGCAAGGCAGTTTGCTGCAGCTTATTGCTAGTGTTTAACCTGAATCAGACATGTTTGAACACAGCTGATCTGAAATTCTGTGTTTAATGAGTTTATATGTTAACCTGGCTCTTCCAGATCTATGTGTAGCCCCGCCTCACACATCTGGAACCGCTCCATTTGAAACCGTCTATAAAAGAGAGGGACATCAGCCAATCACAGTAAATCAAGCTCTTGCAAATCCAGTCAGGAGTAAAACACACAGTTACCACCAAGAAATGCACAAAGTTCTTCCCTTTGATCATTTTTCAATGAAGAAATTGTCTCTAGTCCTAAAACAGATTCAATAGCTGCTTTTATTCGTACATCCACCAGCAGCCATGTTTGTTTTACTTTGACTGCCTGGACACTTGCTGCCAATCATACCTGAACACCCGCCCCAAAGAACAATGCTAACACATGATTGGTTTGAACATTTTTTGGACCGAAATAGATGATTTCAAACGGAGCGGTACATGACGGATTTTCTTAGGTTTGGAAAACTCTAAATCTTGTGAGAATCCGTCTTGCAGCGCGAGGTTATTTATATGTATAAATGTGATAAATGCTGGAGTGACATGTCACATGACTGTTACATCAGAAAATGAGAGCTGAAAGTTTTTACTCAGGCTTCAGATGGTTAAAACCTTTTCATGGCCAAATATTCTGCTTTTTAAAATAAATCAACACATTTTCACGAAGTTCTAATGAAACAGCTGCTGCTTGCTTCATAAAAGACAAATATGTAAAAACAACTTGTTTTCTTCTGGAATTGACTTCCTGTTTCGAACACTGATCATGTTTTAAAAAGTCCCACAGTTTTCAGGTTTGTGGCATTAAAACAGATTTATTATATTCTAAATATAAAGAAATTCTGGGTGCTTGTTTCCATGGAAACGAGCTGTTTGTGCAAACTGAGTTGCTTGTTTGTCTCTTCCTCACCCCCAAACTCTGGAAGGAATGTGTTTAAAATTCATGTTGTTACACAGGGATGATCATGTGATTCTCGTGTGATGCTGGAACAGCCTGCAGGGCTGAGGGGTCAAAGGTCAGTGCAGTCATGGGAGGTTTGTTCAGACACTTGGAGTCACAGAGAGTTTTAGGAAATGAGATATTTAGGTCACTTTCCAGGAATCAGCTCCTCGTGGTCTTCAGTGAAACGACCTCCACCAAGTTTTTTTTCCTTTTTTCATGATACGAGCCAAAATCAAGCTCAGATTACTACATTACCCACAAGCCTCAGCTGCAGTTCTGATTGTCCTCAAATGAGATGCCTTTTAATACCCACCTCACATGAGTTATCCTTGAACCTCCTGGTTTCTATCAACATTTAGTGTCGATCCTTCAGACGATCTCATTAACTGGACTCATTTCTCCTCAGATGGGTTCTCAGTATGGGCAGCAGAACATGAGCGGGTACTGTCAGCCAGGTCAGCCACCAAACTTCAGCCCCACGCAGCAGCAACCTGCCGCCCCCAGCCAACCACCGTACATGCAGCCCCGCCCACTGCCACCACAGGTAGGTCTGGGTTAAACTCTGCTTGTGGTTTTATATTCAGGGGAGTGAAGAAGCAGTAAGAACCTCTTCAGTACTGAAGGAGGAAGGTTTAACAACATTCTGCTCCTCTAGTCTTAGTTCTGCCAGATGTTTTAATCTGAACATTAAACAGATGTTTAAAAAATGAAGTAGAAGAAACAGTGCAGACAGTCAGCATGTCAGAGTCTGCAGACAAACAGGAAACTTTAACCTGCAACTAAATCATCTTCATCTTCAACCAGACAACACAAACTAACCTGGCTACAGTACAGAACACCTTCTCATTTAAAGAGTGACAAGAGTGAGAGAAGATTGTAGATTCACACTGAAGGCATCAAAACTATGAATTAACACGTGTGGAATTATATACTTAAGAAAACAGTGTGAAACAACTGAAAATATGTCATATTGTAGGTTCTTTAAAGTAATCATGTTGTGCTTTGATTACTGCTGTGCACACTTTGCATTCTCTTGATGAGCTGCAAGAATCCACAAGTAAAGAAAAGAAACACCTTGTGATTAATGAGCCGGGAGTCACAGGGTTTATAGTTTCAGACCTCCAGGTTCCTGCTCAGACACAATGTTAATAAATCACTGAACTAAATGATCCATCCATCCAGGTGGTTTAGGTTCTGGTGTTCTGGATCATCATCGTCTAACTAACACTTACCTGAGCCAACTGAGTTTGTCAGAGGAACGTCTGAATGATTGTAATTCATACAGTTTACAGAACACAGACTGATGTTGGTTTGTGTGGGAGTAACGATGTTTTTTGGTTTTCTTTGATGCAGGAAGTGCCGCAGGAGGCATATGGAGGGCGGGGCAAATCTACTGCTTTGACTCCTGGGAAACCGAACCATGAGGACGTGAGTCTGAGTCAACAGGAGAGACCGTCCAGCCTGCCGGTATGTCTGAACACGTTGGTCGTGATGCTGCTGGTGAAGTGTTTCAGATTTAAGTTTCTAACAGACATCGATAGAAATCTAAAACAACTTCCTGTAGAACCAGCTGCTGTTTGACAGGGTCATTGTGAAACCTCGTGGTTTAAACAGATGTTTAGTTTGTGATGACCTGACGTGACCTCCTGCATCTACAGCCTGATGTGAGGGCCTCCTCAGATCATTCACATTTATTTTCTCTCTCATTTGTTGAGAACGTTCAGGTTTGATGTGACAAACTAGCAGATGAAAAAAGGTCACAGCCGACACGTGGAGCTGTTATTTAAAGAGAAGAGCTGCTTGTTGTTGTGATTCAGACTCTGACTGTGTGACAGATTGAACGTTTCAGACCTCGCTGCTGCGTTCGCGCTCCGATTGTCCTGCAGCTCCTCGTTGTTGTTGATAATGACGGCGTCCTTTTCTGTCTGCAGCTGAACCTCACAGAGATCACGCTCTGAGCGGCTGAAGCTTCCCGCTGAGTCAAACTGAGAGACACACAACTGAAATAATGATGTGAACAGAACACAGGATGAACTCTGATTTACACCTTAAAGACCTTTAATCCATAACAGACTGCTGTTCAAACATCTGGTGTAGTTTGATCTGAAGTCACACGGCAGAAAACTCTGTTGTGTCAGGACTAAAACTAAAGACTTAAAAACTTCCTCCAGCAGATAAAACAAACACAATCTGTCTTGAAACACGAAAATAATCCCTCAAAGACCTGAACCAGAACCTGAGAGGTCCATGATCCTCCGGTTGATCATCAGCTGTAGTTTTCACGAACAGCTTATTCTCACCGTGTTGGAGATAAATCCTGATGTCTCAGACTGAAGAAAGAATCAGGAACAGATTACGTCTCTGTGACAAGCTGCTGGAAACAGACCCTAAAGATCCAGTTCCAAATGAGTCCAAGTGGTTTGTGTGACGACAGGATGCAGATCATCCCGTCAGTTTAAGAGCTTCTTTCTATCTGAACGATTCAGAGCTCTGAGTTAAAACGTTCAGCTTCAAGGACTAAAACTGAAAGATAAACCAGCCAAAGTCCTTCTGAAGGTCTGAAGAACTGCTGATCCAGAACCAGTTTAACAGATTACAGGAATGTTTGACTGCTGAAACAGGAAAGATAAAGAGATGTGTGATGTTTGTGCTAAATGTTGGGTCATTTCCTCCCCAGCAGGATGAAACGAACTCAGATTTCATGTTTTGTTCAGAAAAGACCCACAAAGCATCAAATTTAAAACAACTAAAACTCAGATTTCAGTTAATTTTCCTGTTTTTTTTTTTAGTTATTTAGTTGCAGTTGTTGTTTCTGGATTTTCTTTATTCGTAACAGCTCTGCTGCTTGAATTTAATCATCTTCAGCTCCAACTGTGAGCTGCCCTCGTTCTTTCAGTCTCTCCATCTATTTCTTCCATCACGTTTTTAAATTCCGTTTCATTTTCTTCTTATTTTCTCCTCCTCTCTCCTTTTATCCTCTAACTCATTCTGTTTCTCCTTCCTTGTCCCTCTTTCTCATTCTGTGTCACCATCCTCCTCCTCTTCCCTTCTCTGTCCCTTCTTTCTTACACTGAACCACCTTTGAAGTCAGGGTCCTGATGCAGTTGCCGTGGCGACTGCTGCTGGAGGAGAAACGGCTCTCACAGGGAGAAAATGAAAAAAATCAGCCGAATCAGCTGCAGCCAGAGGCCTCGCAGATCATTTAAAAGCTGACTTCACATCAGAGGTCATTATGTTTGATGTTGGACGTCCTCCAGTTCAAACCATTGGCTCTGAAGTCGACTCTGAATGTCTGTCAGTTTGTTTTTACTCAGACTTCCTTGTTTTCTGATCTCTCATCAGGTCAGTACGAATGAAACATCCCACCACTTCAGACCTTTTGTGTTTGACCAGAGAAAACTTTTTATCTTTGGTGTTTTTAAATGAATTTTAAAAATGGCTGGTCAGAGAGGATGTGCTGACTGATGAGGTGTGACCAGTCTGAGGTTTGGATGTAATTAAACCTGATTAAAGGATTCTGTTCTGGTGCATCCTGAGCTACAGAGGGAGGTGGATGAAAACAAGGTGAAGCTCATGTTAGAAACATGCTGCAGGGACGGCGGATCATTAAAGTCTGTTAGTGTTTCATTAGTGCTGGCAGTGAAAGAGCAAAGCAGGAAGTGGGAGATATATGAGGTGGGAAGGATGGATGAGCATCGTGGTCCTGGACTCATGTTATATAACAGCTGGGACTTGGACCTGAACTCTTACATGAAGTCTTGTTCAGAGTGAAGAAACGTTGACCTGGAGGCGGGTCGAGGTTTACAGAGTTATTGTTGCTAACGAAGGGTCAGAGTTCTGCTCCGTCCATGTGACCATCTTCTTCCTCCTGTTGATAGATTTTCTCCCTGCTGCTACTCGCTGGGTTATAAAACATGTCTGGTTGTGTTGTTGTGGTGAGGATGACTGTGTGAGGAAGGACGCTGCCTGGAGATTGTGACAACAACATACAACACGCATGAATCCTGCCTTCATGTTGTTCATATGGGAGTTTAATCTGGTTCTGAAACATGGTGACTGATTGGATCTGCAGGTGGTCATGTGACGACACGGTCTCATTCTTACCTCTTTATTCAGCGTGAAGATGTTTGAATTTATTTTAACTTCAGAAAAACTACAGGAGGCGTCACAAGCTGCTGCTGAGTTGTGCTACACTACAAACATCCCATAATGCATCACTCTCTACGCAGAAGAAGACAGGTGAAAACCTGAAGACGGTAAATAGATGCGTGTCAGATCAGTGTGATGTGATGAAGGTCATACATGTGAACAGAAACAGCAGCGTTTCCTCAGACACACTCAGATCAGAGCTGCAGAGAAACACTCTGCATCCTAATAATTACTGTGTGTTTGTGATGCAGCGCAGCAGCTGATTGGTTGAGCTGTTGGCAAGGGGTGGACTGAAAAATGGAGGATGGGTTTCTGTGCTGTGATTGGCTGACTCGAAACAACAGGGCAGATGGGAAACATGACTTAATTCTTCTCTCTGTCCGGTTTTTATTATTTGTTTTTCCTCTCCTCTCCTCTCCTCTCCTCTCCTCTCCTCTCCTCTCCTCTCTGATCTTGATTGTTTTGGGAGTTTGTGGAGGAGGTTTGTGGTTCCGGTCTCTGTAACATGAGACACATGATCTGCCTCGTCCTCCTTCGCTCAGCAGGAAAACCCTGAAAGAAGGATGAGTTGAGTCTGTCCAATCAGAGCCTGAGAGGTTGTAATGAAACCCAGTAATTAGACCCATAAATCATCCAGCTGCAGCAGAGACGTGAGGGGAGTTAATCTGCAGCAGCTTCAGGTCCGACTCATTTACTACTCAAGTCTTTATTCAGACTCAGAAGAGCTTTTACTTCTTACATTTGGAAGAACCTCCATGTTTTCTTCAACGTTAGTTCGTCTTGTACCAACAGGTGAACGTCAGACACGTGATGCTCAGGTTCATCTTTCTGTTTATTAAAAAACAGGAAGCTGTAAGTTCAAACATGTCTGCGTGTATTTCCTGTCGCCCCTCTAATCCAGGATCTGTCCGGCTCCATCGATGACCTGCCTACTGGCACAGAAGCTGCCGTGAGTTCAGGGGCCTCGGTTTCCAGCAGTGCTCAGGGTGACCAGGGGACTCCAGGAGCCCGTTCACCTTTCTCCCCCCACGTCTCCCCCCGCCTCCCACCTCCTGCTCGGACGGGGCCGTCTCCCTCCCCATCGCTGTCCCCCGCTGGCTCCAGCAGTCAGTCACGGTCGGGGCCGCTGTCCCCCACCAGCAGCAGCGGGCCAGGTAGGAGGAAGATGATGATGATGATGATGATGATGATGATAACCAGATGAGTCCTCAGGTTGTACTAACACTGTTTGTGGGTTTCAGGGTCTCAGGTGACCCCTCAGGTCTCTGGTCCTGGATCAGATGTTGGTCCTCATTCCACACAGACAGCGATGACTCCTGACAGAGGTTTGTTCAGACATCCACTCTTCATCCTCATCTTCATCATCATACCCTGATATTAGTTATAACTTCCAAAATCTGATTGAAAATAAGAAACTGAAACGTTTTCCATCTTTATGGAACATGAACATCAGATCCTGGTTTTCTGACTGTCACCTGTACAGGTGTTACTTTACCTGCCAGCTGTTTGGAAATACTGTGTTTAGTTTTAAACCAAAATGATGGAGAAATCAAAGAGATTCTGTTTGAAGTTACTCAGATGAACCTGATGTCTGCTCCATGTTTCTGAGGTTCCGTGAACGCAGCAGCATGTTGAAGTTAGATGGAGATAAAGATGGAGACTGTTGAACATCATTAACGTCTGTCTGAAGGAGACTCCTTCATGTCTCCAAGTAGCGACACAGTTTCAGGGTTTCTGATTCGGTTGTAGCTTCACAAATGATGCTGCCAGACTCTGTTTTTGTCTGAATGTTTGGATTTTCTTCTTCTTCGCTCCGTCTTTTACCTCGTTTCCTTCGGTTCCACTCAGGGTTCCCCTCGTCCATGCTGCGCAGCACACAGGTATCCCAGCTTGGTGTCCAGCTGTCTACGTCTCCCATGTCCCCTCGCCCAGCGCCGGCAGGGCCGATGCACCACAGCTCCTACAGCCAATCCTACGGCCAATATGGCCCCCCAGGTATGAGACGGCAGCACCTGCACCTTTGGAAGGTTACATTTTCCTCTGATACACTCTGTGTTACATCTCCTCCTCAGGTAACTACCCTCGGCCCCCCCATTATGGTGGAACTCCCAGTGCCAACTATAGCAGCCCCAGTCTGGGGCCCGGACTTGCCAACAGCATGGGGCCAAATGCCACCAGCCCCATGCACGGTCAGGGCCCCTCCACCCCTGCAGGTCGCTGCCCAGGGCCTGGGGCCAGCGGTCGCTCCTACCCTGTGGGAACCAGCACCATGGCCCCCACCTCCCCCAGCATGCCACAGGCTGCGGGCCAGGGCATGGGGCCTCCAGGACCCAACGCCACCCACAATCCACCTGAGATGAGCCCCAACGCTGGACCAAGTGCCAACTCGTCATTGTCGTCCGTGAGCACCGCGCAGAGCAGGTGAGACCTGGTAGAAACAGGAAGTCTGTGTCTGCAGCGCCCCCTGGTGTGTGGATGACCTGGTTTATCAGTAAAGCGGATT
The DNA here is from genome assembly GCA_006937955.1 of Pachypanchax playfairii. Classification (NCBI taxonomy): domain Eukaryota; kingdom Metazoa; phylum Chordata; class Actinopteri; order Cyprinodontiformes; family Aplocheilidae; genus Pachypanchax; species Pachypanchax playfairii. The sequence goes on along the minus strand of SSNP01000153.1, from coordinate 44,632 downwards.
TCATTTGTGTAAAACTGAAAGTCACTAAGTCTAACGAGAGAGGAGAGAAAGTTCTGTTCAGACTGAAGAACTTCAACCTGCCTGATAACGAACTGAGGAACATCAGCTGCTTCTTCTTTTCTCACCTTTCATCATACCTCCATGTTTCCAGGCCTTCCTTCGCTCATTCACCCGTCTACCACCAGTCCTGGCAGGGGGGTCGACCTGCCCTCTCCCCGACCCCTCACCCCTCCCCAACTCCTCACCTCCCCCAGCAGGGCACCAATTCTCAGCACCAACCTTCTGTCCAGACCACCCCAGAGCATTATGGGTAGGTTTGGGTCCAGAGCACGTGTGTTGAGTGTGTGAGGCTCTGCTGCACACACATTATGGGATGTTTGACAGACCTGATGGACGGGTTCTGCCGGGCCCAGACCTGCTGATGTTTGTTTTTAAACTCACAGCTGCTTTAGCTGGAACTAATCCATCCTTTGAGTTTGTTTTATTTTCTTCTGCAGCTGAAAAATTAGCACCACCTGCTTTTTATTTAAAAAATGTTTTCAGTTTTATCGTTATTTTGATTTTATGGTGAAAATGTTTGATTTTAATGGGATTGTTTATGTTCAGACAGGAAGTGATGAAAGGCTTGATGCTTATTAAGCTAACAGTTATGATGCATCCAGCAGTAGAACCTTGAACTCTCTGACCGCTCAGCTGATCCAACCCTCTCTCCATCACATCACATCGTTTCCACTCATCCTGAATTCTGAGGATTTTTTCAGAATGACCATCATAATGAGAGAAATTTCACCACCAGTTGGATGAACTTTGAGAGTTATGATATTTTCTTCTTCTGTGGTGTCCAGGCAGGGCAGCTTCCTGGGCATGACGGGTCTGGGAGGACCTGGAGGTTCCTACAGCCAACAACCAGTCAACAACTCTGGGAGGATGACGCCACAGGGACCCTTCTACACCTCTTCAGGTAGTCGGACTCATTCAGACTTTAACAGGCTGCGTTCGGAGCGTATCAGGGATGATCATCTGTTGGATCTTCCTTTCAGGCCCCGGGATGATGCCTGCAGACAGGATGAGCGCTCACGGAGACGCCAGGCAAAGGGTCGAGTTCGGTAAAGAGGGCGTCGGCCTCAACACTGATCCACCCAGACCTAAGGTTAGTCTGTTTGAACTGTCACAGCAGCTGTCTGCTCTCCGTTAGCGTGTCCTAACGAGTTCAGAAGAGACGTCCGTTCTCAGTTTCATCAGATTTCCTGGTATTTTAACAGCAACTGAGCAGTTCCGTGTGTTCTCCGTGTTCATATGATGCACGTCTGAGTTTGTTGTTTCTAAACAGTAACAGCTGTGTCTGTGACACCTGAAGACTTTATCAGCTGTGGGAGTTAGTAAGATGACTGAGACTGATCCCAGGAACTCTGGGACTTCCTGATCTCTCAGAAATCATCAGAACTGCAGCTCTGACCTGGAAGTATCAGGTCTTATCACATGATCTGAGAAGGAGCTTCCATCATCAGGTTTCATGTAGGAGTGTCAGTAGGTTCTGGTTCCTGTGGTTTAAAGAAGGTTTCTTTAGACCAGGAAACCTGGATGGAAGAGAAGAACCAGGGGTCTCATTTATAAACGGTGCGTACGCACAAAATGGGGCCTGAAAGTAGCGAACACCACTTTCAAAGCAAAAGTTGGGATTTATAAAAAACGGACTTGACATGAAAACGTGCGCACCTGTACTCCAACTCTGACCTGTGCGTACGGACATTTTGGAGACGAGAGGAATTAACGACGCAGTTGGTGAAGTGGTGAACTGCAGTCAGACTGCATGTTACTCCTCTCACACACGTCATTTCACCTCATATCAAATATTAATTATAGATTCATGTTATTATAAACATTCAGAACAGTAATAATATCTATATTACAGCTTGTAGTGAGCTGTAGCTCTACTAAAAACTGTTTTTAATACTAAGAGAAAAACATACAATTAATCTCCTCCTCCTCGACAGGAAGTCTTTACTAAGGGAACAATTGGGTCTGAGGGTGTAATGCGGTGTTTGAGATGACAACGACAAGGTTCATTTAATATTTTTAATGTATCATTTAAGGCCCCAACAGCTGTCATCATGTCGTAAAACACACTCTTTATTTCTTCTAATTCATTGGTCACAGATAGCGCTGATGGAGTCTCTCTGTGTCTGTATCACAGCTTCAGTCAGAACCCGACCACTGCTGGATGCGCCGCGGTCACCGGCAGCACTGGTGCTGGGGACAGTCTGATGTCCTCGTCCTCGTCTTGTGCAAATGCTGAAAAGACACGACATATTAGTCTGTCTCCTTAAAACATGCTAACATTTGTTAACGTAGCCACGTATTACAAAAGGTGTTTTACCGGGTTTATTTGTTGTTTCTGTCAGGTCGGTGTCGCCCTCCTTCTCTGACACAAGACCGTACACCGTCCTGTCAGCTGCACTGACAGTCTGAACTACAGACGCTGCAACTCGTAGTTTTTACTTTTATTTGTGACACCGCTGCTGTTTCCACCAAATAAAATGTCTCTCCTCGCCTCCACTTCACCCACTAACACTTTCATTTCTCTCTCTGTGAAGTTTATCTTCTTGTTCTTTTGTTTAGTTGCGATATTTCCCGTCTTCCTCATATGTATCAATATTCATGTCCTGCTTTGCATTGACCTTATATGGCCCGATTTGGGCGTGTTCAGGGCGGGACATGAGCCAAATTCACGTACGCAAACCTCCAGGTAGAGTGTGATTTATAAAGGGGAAGTTGCTTATAACTGCGTACACATGTTTTATAAATCAGACATTTTTTTGGCGTACGTAAACTTTTAGTTTTGGTTGTACGTACACTTTTAGTTGGGTTTCTACGCAGTGTTTTATAAATGAGACCCTGGTCTGTTCTACCAGCTTCTTCTGATTCTAGTTTCACTGACGCTTGTTATCAGAAAGCTCCTGGTGTTCAGGAGCTTCACTCCTCTTCAGGATGAAGATGCTGATTCTTTCACCTCTTCAGTTGTTTGTGATGTTCAGAAGAACGTTGAAATGTTGAACTATGAAGGTTTGACCAGATGTGTTGGAACTGAACATCATTTGGATCATTTAAACACCATAAAATCCTGTCTGGATGTCCAGACTACCCCTGAAGGTGTCGCGGTCTGGGTTCATGTGTCAGACTTCAGTAGTACGACTGTAACAATGAACATGAGTCATTTATTATCTGAGCTGTGAGATATCAGGACCATAAGGATCCTGTTCTCCATCTCATGTGGAGTCGAGCTGTAATTTAAATGAATGTGTGAATGTTTGAGTCGAAGGAGCTTCATAAACAAGCTGGTTCTTTTCTGTCTTCCTGGTGGGTTTCTGTTCATCGTAGCTGACAGTGTTGATCACTTCCTTCCCAGCAGCTCTGTTTGTTGTTGCTGAAAACAAGAAGCTGCAGCTTGTTTTGTTCACTTAGTTCTGCAGAGTTTTGAAAGCTCGTACGTCTCCACCTCGCTGCTCCCTTCTGACTCGCCTCTCCTCATTAGGAGGAGGTGAAGAGTCGACCTTGATCCCAGTCGCTGCCAGCTGAGGTTACGTCTTTGACTCGGGCTGACTTGATGAGAAGCAGCTGCTTTGATCCTGCAGTTTGTGGAAAAGTTCTGCTGATTTTTACCTCTTTTTGTTTTGTGCTAAAGAAGTTCAGCACACGGTGTCTTTGTGTAAACTCTGAGAATATAGATGAAGAGGAACAAAACACAAAGCCGCTTGTTTCCAGGGATTTATTATTTTTACTGCTGAATAAAAATCATGTCAGCTTATGTTCCTTTAGATAAAAGCAGATAAAACTCCTGGAGTATGAACTAATTATTAAATCTGTTCTTTATTCGATGCTCATGAAAGAGCCCTGAAATATTAGGAGGAGAAAACTACAATGAAATATTTAATTAATAAGTTAAAAAATAGATTCTGTCCTGAACGTCGTCCTCGTTGAGTTTAGATGATGCACCAGATTCAGGCTCTGAGGTTAATGAAGCCTCAGACAGATGTCTTATTATCTGCTCACCTGTGGACGTCTTCACCTGACATCCACCCTCCTGCTGCTGCATGCTAACTGCTAGCAGCTAACTGCATCATGCGACGTCTTTTCTCTGTGAACAAACTGAACTAAGAGTTTGAACGACGTCTGTGTGTGTTTTGTATCACAGGACAGCTCTCAGCCTTCCACCACCCCCTGTCCCATGTCCCCCAGCTCAGCTAGCGTGTCCTCCTGTGTGGGGGAGGACAA
>SSNP01000153.1:15360-30360 GCA_006937955.1 Pachypanchax playfairii | reverse complement strand
TCTGAGTGTCCTGGTCTCTTAGTGTCCTGGTCTCTGAGTGTCCTGGACTCTGAGTGTCCTGGACTCTGAGTGTCCTGGTCTCTTAGTGTCCTGGTCTCTGTCTGCAGGGCTACAAGCGTCCGATGGAGGGGATGTATCCAGCTGCTAAGCGTCATGAGGGCGAGGCATTCGGGCTGCAGCAGTACGGGTCTCAGCAGCCCGATGTTTTCGGCCCCTGTGGCGGAGCAGGAGGGGGCTATGTGGGCCCCGAACGCCGACCAGTGCAGGGACAGTATCCATATCCATACAGCCGGGACCGCCAAGGGCCTCCACAGCACAGCGGGATCAGTCCTGGACCACCAGCGGTGTCTGTGGTCCCCGGGGAGGGGCTGCAGCCTAACATGTGGCATCCCAGGACAGACATGGGCTTTACATACAGCCGGCAGGGCCAGGGGCCCTCCTATCCCAGCATGAACCGAGGAGATGAACAGGAGGGCAGGCCCCCCCAGGACACCCAGTGGCCACCCAGCCACCTTAATCAGCGCCAACCTCCCTTTCCTCCACACTCCTCCTCCTCTTCCTCCTTACCCCCTTTACCTTCCAGACAGCCCCCCTCCTCTTTTCAGGCCACACCCACCGTCCCAAATCATGTGAGTAGCTCTCACAGCCCATCCTCCTTTCCCCGGCCCCCAGGAGCCTCACTGTCCCCTAACAGTGCCCCCTTTTTATCCTCCTCCACAAAGAAGCCAGGGCTACCAGGGGCCCCAACTGGACCCCCACCTGCTCAGGGCCTCCCCCTGATCTACAAAGAGGTCAACTTCCCTCACAGCTCTGTAGAAGCCACTCCCCCCAAACTAAAACCACGACGACGCCTGACAGCCAAGGACGCAGGTCAGACCACCAACACACACACACACACACACACACACACACACACACACACACACACAGACCAGGTGGGACTCACTCTATGCTCTCTCTCTCCATCAGGAACCCCGGAGGCGTGGCGAGTGATGATGTCACTGAAGTCGGGCCTGTTAGCAGAGAGCACGTGGGCGCTGGACACCATCAACATCCTGCTGTATGACGACAGCACCGTGGGCTCCTTCAACCTGTCTCAGGTGAGTCTCCACTCGCCTCCTTTTCTCAGACTGCCGTGAAGTTTTCTTGATGTTTGTGCTTCTCCTGCAGCTGCCGGGTTTCCTCGAGCTCATTGTGGAGTTTTACCGCCGCTGCCTCATCCAGATGTTTGGTATCCTGGAGGAGTACGAGGTGGGAGCTGAGGTCCAGAAGAACCTGCTGGAGTCCGTCCCTGATCAGAAGGTTCTGAAGGAGAAGGAGGACGCTGTCTCTGAACCAGATGGTCCTGATGAAGAGACAGAGGAAACTAAAACAGTTCCAGAAGAGAAGGTGGTAGTGAAGAAGGAGCTCCAGGAGGAGACAGAACTCCGCCCCCAACAGAGCAGCAGATTTGATAAGCTTCCAGTGAGAGTGGAGGAGACAGGGGAGGAGTGGGAGGAGGTGGAGGAGCGCTGGGCCAAACTCAGTCGACCCAACGGCTTCATCAGCGGCCTTCTGCACTGGAAAGCTGGAGGAGGAGACTCCACGGCTCACATCCAGACACACTTTGAACCCTCTACTGGAGACTTCACCCCCCCAAACCCCCTGGAGAGGCTGGAGCAGGGGGGAGGAGGTGAGGGGAGGAGCTCAGAGAACAACGAGCTCCCTGAGAAAGGAGGTAAACTTCTGGTCAGATTCTGTCCTGCTTAATGATCTTTTCATCTTTACATTATTTATTTATTTATTTATTTTATCTTTGTGTTGTGTAGACTCGCTGTCAGAGGTCAAAGGTCAGAGTTCTGCTCCTGTCATGATGAGTCCCATCAGCCAGCAGGAGGACGAGCCTCGGTGTTGGGACGAAGCTCCGCTGTCCACAGCCGAGTCCTGGCAGGATTCTCTCACCAAACTCTGCATCTGCATGTCCAACATCGTACGTAACCTCTCCTTTGTTCCTGGCAACGACGCCGTTCTGTCACGCCACCCGGGCCTGGTTCTGATTCTGGGCCGGCTGGTGCTGCTGCATCACCTCCACCCCCCGAGGAAACGAATGCCTCCCACCTACCAGCGTGAGGAGGAGCAGGGTCTGGCGTGCAGCCGGGACGAGTGGTGGTGGGACTGCCTGGCTGCGCTCAGAGAGAACACGCTGGTGACCCTGGCCAACATCTCGGGTCAGCTGGACCTGTCGCTGTACCCTGAGAACATCTGCCTGCCCATCCTGGACGGGCTGCTGCACTGGATGGTGTGTCCGTCCGCCGAGGCCCAGGACCCGTTCTCCTCCACGGGCGGCTTCTCGTCGCTCACGCCTCAGAGACTCGTGTTGGAGTGTCTGTGCAAGCTGAGTATTCAGGACTGTAACGTGGACCTGCTGCTCGCCACGCCGCCCTTCAGCCGTCAGGAGAAGCTGTTCTCCGTGCTGGTGCGCCTGGTGGGCGAGAGGAAGAGCCAGGTGTGCCGGGAGATGGCGGTGGCCGTGCTGTCCAACCTGGCGCGAGGTGACCCCACAGCGGCGAGGGCCATCACCCTGCAGAAGGGCAGCGTGGGAACTCTGATAGGATTCCTGGAGGACAGCGTGGCCATGGCCCAGTACCAACAGAACCCGCACAGCCTGCTGCACCCCAACCTGCCGCCGGAGCCGCCGAGCATCAATATGATGTGCCGTGCGGCCAAGGCGCTGCTGGCCATGGCGAGCGTGGAGGAGAACCGGACAGAGTTTGTTCTATACGAGAGCCGGCTGCTGGACATCTCGCTGTCAGCCGCCCTCAACTCGTCTGTGGCGTCTGTCATGTGTGAAGTTCTGTTTAAACTCAGCCGCTCGTGACACGACCCGCGCCGCTGGAAGCAGCGCCGCTCGTGACACGACCCGCGCCGCTGGAAGCAGTCACGTGACGAACTGGGTCCAATTCTATTTTTTATTTAAAGAACAGAAGTCAAAGGTTTTTACGTACAGAAGAATATATATAGAATATCTATAGCTCCGCCTCCATCTGCAAAGGTTTATTTGGGCTTTTTAAGTAATTTTAATACAAAAATATTTAATACTTTAAAATGTTTTGTTTGAACCAAAGTGCTAAGGTGGAGAACACTGGGGTTCTGACTATTTTTAAACACAGGTGGTTGTTTCTGCTTGCAGGGGGTGGGGTTAGTCAGATGTGGGCGGGGTCAGTTATTTAAACGCTGTAGATAAATCTTTCTTTCTCATGTCTGACGGAGGAAACACTGATGTTCAGTCGTGTACTTTGTTCTGGTGCAATAAGTTTGTTTGGAGCGTTTTAATGTGAATCTTTTGACCATCTGCAGTTTGAACGCCAGTATTTCGCCGCACCACAGCAGTATGAAGCGGGGGCGGGGCTCTGCAGCGCTCTCTGTTAAGAACTTTTTACGTGGCCTCCGTTGTCGTCCTCTTCCTGTAAATACACCGTGTACATTGGAGTTCCAACAGATGGCGTTGGTTACAGCAGCTGGTAGCTCACCTGATCCTTCAGGTAAACTCCTCCCACTAGCTGCAGGTGATTCCTGTTTCGGGATGTTTTTTGGGGGCGTGTCCTGGGGGGGTTTAAGGGACTGTGTGTACAGGAAGTGGGTGGGATTTTATTCCTTGTGTTGCTGACACGACATCAGAAACTGTTGTAACAATGTAAAAAGAGAACAAAGACTTTGTTTCTTCAGTATGATCTTTATATGTTCCACAACATGTTAAAGAATAAACGTACATGAACTCTGGTTGAGCACTGTGACCGCAGCGCCGGCCTGCTTTTTAAAAACACTAACACACCAGCAGGAGGAGGTACCGGTCCGAAGGTCTCACAGTGTCCCGGGTTTTAAAGTCTCTGAGGTCTGTCCCAGCTGTAACCCGGTCCTGGATCAGCAGATCTCAGACTCTGTGCTTCAGTTCTTGTACCTGAAGGTGGTTTGTTTTTCAGGACTGTAACACAGTACTGTAGGTCTGGACTCATCTGATCAGGACTAGGTCTCAGGTGGTCTTGGTGTAGGTTGAAGTTCTCTTTGAAGGTCTCTGAGTTTTCTGGTTCTCTGTCGCCCCCTTGAGGCTAAAATATTCAGTATTAAACATTTTGAAACTTTCACCAAAATATGTTTAAATGAACCGTGATGTAAACATTCTAAACCTTTACACTCGGGTCTCCTTGTTGTTCACACGGATCAGAACCGGGTACACAGTGATCTGAAAAAACTGGTTCTAAAAAACTAATACATAACTCCCACAAACAGGCTGGGTCTTCACTACGGTGGCCACTGAAGGACATTTCAAACAGCTCGGATCAGAACTGCTCTTCAGTTTGGAGGTTCTGCATCTGAAGTTCCTGAAACCGGGTTTAATGTTGAACAGAACAGCAGCATCAATAAGTTTTGAAACATTTTGTATCATTTTTTTTATCTTACAATTAGTTCCAATGCCTGAAGTCCGGTCTGATCCGGTTCTGGTGATTATCAGAGAATGTTTTCCAAAGTAGGAGATTAAAACCAGAACCTGAAATGTCGCCTTTTGTCTTCACATGGACTTCAAGCAGCACATGAAATCACTCGCTCAAATTCTGACAAACGGGTTGATTCCAGGCATCTGTTCTGGATCTCAGAGCTCCTATTCCAGCAGCAAGGCCTGAAGGGAACCAGACCGGGATCTATCTGGTCCGGATCGCGTCGTTTTTCAGCCTCCTGCTGATCCAAATCATTTAGACTTAAACACAGAGTCCCAGTCCAGCGGTTCTGATCCAGCTGCAGCCTCTGGGTTCTTGGGGATGGATGGGAAGAACGACTGCATCTTCTGCCTGAACTCTGCCACCTGAAGGAGGAACGAGAACCAAATATTTACAAAATATTAAAACATGTTTAAAATCTGAAAAACCAACTCGTACGCTGTGAACGCCAAGAGCTTTCCACACGGTGACGCTCAGTAGACCCACGCCACACCAGGCGTACAGGGACCCCCAACCCAGAGCTCTGAGGGCCAGAGAGGCGCCGCTCTCAGGGGCCGCCGCCGTCGCCACCACGCCCTGCACAGGAAACACAAGACTGAGGTTCAGCTGCCGGTTGGATTATTACACTTAAAATAACGACAACTCAGGTGACATCCAACAGGTCACGTCCAATCAGAGCGCAGGTAACATCCAACAGGTCACATCCAATCAGAGCGCAGGTGACATCCAACAGGTCACGTCCAATCAGAACGCAGGTAACAGGACGAATCTTTCTACACATCAGATGATTCAGGTTTCTGATCTTGTTTAGAAGATTGTTTTTGTTCATGTGTTCTGATGTCATCTGTCCGTGTTCTCAGAAACATGTTCCGAGCTGAAAATAGTTTTTCCTGTAAAAGTGGAAGATGGCGACAGCAGGAGCCTCCAGACCTTCAAACAACAAAGAGTCTGTGATGAAAATAGAATTAACAAACAGCCGCTTGATTGTTCACCTCTGACACAAACGTCACTGACCAATCACAGCACAGCTCTGGCTCACAACACGCCAGCAGTCTGCCATGTTCCCTGAAACGTTCTCATGTCTGGAGGGACTTGATGGAGGGGGGGTTATCATGTGTCACACGTCTGGAGGCTCTGAGTCGTAGCAGCATGTCCGTTCTGACTTACATTAACCCTCCTGTGTTTTATTAAACATGTTAGTTACATGAGAGTGTGAAAGCAGTTACATGATTGTGTTGTCACATGACAAGTACCTTACTGAACCACTCTGGGCTCTTCTTCTTGGCCAGCGCCAGTGTGGAGCCAAAACCTGCAATCATCCCCGCTGATGCCACTGTGGTCAGAAAGGCTGCACCTGCACACAGGAAGTCAGGTACGTTGTGACGTCACTACCAGCAGGTGGTAAAAATGATGATGTGGGTGGAGTTAAGAGGGCGGTGAGAACTCAATGTTTGAGTTAATTTAGACTGTTTTAAGACTTTAATAGTTATTAAGTGAATAATTGGCTTCTCTGTAGTTTTTTTTTATAAACTGGGTTATAATGAGAAGCTTCCGGTTGGTTGTTAACATTTCAGGTCTGATTTAACAATTCAATTCGTTTTTCATTCTTTCTCCATATTTAAATATCGTCGTGTGTCTTTGACACACAGCTTGTTTATGGTAAATGAAACATATACAAACAAACATAGAAAACATCGATTGTCTTACAGTCATCGGCAGTTTGACAGTGTCCTCTCGTTAAATTAGCAGATTTTTGACTGAAGTCTGGTGGAAGCGGCTCAAACAAATAGGCGTTAACGGGAGTCACGTGCTAACAGGTTTATCTCAGGTTCACCTTTTAATGTCCGGAGTTTCGCCCCTTCATCAGTTTCACCTTCATTTCTGACACCAGAGTCTTCATCAACGTTAACAGCCGTCATGTTGCTTCGTTCCGTCTCCGTAAAACAACCTGACGGAAACAAGCATGTAGGAACCTAAAATTGTTCTTCTGCGAGAAAAAAATAAAACCATTAAAATTGTGTAATGTGCCATAATTATACTTAGTTGTTTTTTATTTTACAAATTTAATTTAAGTTTGAATTTATCTTATTATTTTTCTCATAAGCAAAGAAGACGGAATCCTAAAACAAAGATCGTCTATTAAAGCTTGATAAAAGTTTTTAAAAAAAACTAGAGGCCTCACTTGGTTTTTATAAAGAGTTTTAAGTTAGAATGTATCTCAATCTACAGAAACGTTTTACTGCCAGAGCTGAGACATAAATTCAGGAGCATGAACTCGTTTTAACGAGTTTGGTATAATGATCCTGAATGTATTTCTTAGCTCTGGCAGTGTAACGCTTATCTGAGGTAATTTAAACTTTTAAACAAAGTTATAAACGGCAAATTAATAAGTAAATGGACTCACACGAACTGTCGATCTGGACTCACTTCTGTGGGTTTTAAATATGTTGCTGGAGTTTTTGTCAGACCATGGAACTGGTTTTCATTTAGAGTTCGAGCTGAGTTTAAAGGTGACCACCGCTGGCTGACCTTTGACCCAGAAAGTTATTTTTATACAGATCTCCAAAATTTATTTAAACATTTGGGCCTTTACAAACTTTAGAAATTCACATTTGCAACTCTTAACTTAAACATTTAAAAGTTCCTCTAACTAGACAGAAAACACTTTAAAAACCTTTAAAATCCACATACAGTATTAACTAAAAGTTACTGACAAATAAAATGCATTTGTCAGGATTTTATTTTCCCTGCGGAGTGATAATCCTGTAAATATAGGATCTGTGGAGGCGCCAGCAGCTCTGCGGAGGATCAGGATGCTCTTCACCACCACCTCCTCCTCCTCCTCGATTTTTTCTTTTCTCCGACTCAGATCATCTGAACCCTTGGAGCCACTCCTGTCTCTCGACCTGAATCACACCTCACCTCATCCAGAACCGGAACCATCAGACAGAAATGCGGATCAGATGAAGGCTGGCTGGGAACCGGACGGGGGGTTTCCAGCGCGTGAGTCCAACCACGAGTTTGTTTACGGAATAATATAGAACATAAAATATTCTTGCTTTGTTTTGGTTCGGGCTCGTGACAGAAAGGCGGGTACGCAGGTTCCGTGCGCGCAGCTTTGATCTCCTCCTGTGATCTTCCACCCGCGCGCTCACCTGTAAGGACTCATGTCTGAGATCCAACACACGGTTCCGGACGAACCGGGACGGTACAATCAGATCTGCACCCGCAGCAGCAGCTGCTCCTCCCCGCCTGCTGCTGCCGGCACCAAGCCGCTTTCCGGCCCGGCCCACCGCAGCCGAACTCCCCGCAGAAAGTGGCAGGTGTTCCCGGGGCGGAACCGGTTCTACTGCGACGGGAGGATCATGATGGCGAGGCAGACCGGGGTGTTCTACCTGACCCTGGTCCTCATCCTCCTCACCAGCGGCTTCTTCTTCGCCTTCGAGTGAGTGAAATTCAGTTTGTTTTAAAACGTGAAGTTTAAAAATCAGAATAAAGTGACAGAAAAAAAATCTCAAAATTTCATGATCTCACGGTCATTTTTCATAAACTGATTCAGTAATTTTTGTAAAAACTCTGCGTGAGTTCAGGTTCCAAAAGATTTGATCATGTTTCACTAACGAAAACTAAAAGGAAACAAACATCAGATCAACATCTGGATGAAACACAAACCTCTGCAGCTGATTTTATATTCTCCTTAGGAACAAAACTCACTGACAGCAAGGGCCCCTGGCTGTTAGGGTCCCCTGGCTGTTGGGGCCCCCGGGTGTTAGGGTCCTCTGGCTGTTGGGTGTCATGGCTGTTGGGGCCCCTGGCTGTTGGGTGTCATAGCTGTTGGGTGTCATGGCTGTTGGGACCCCTGGCTGTTGGGTGTCATGGCTGTTGGGGCCCCTGGCTGTTGGGTGTCATGGCTGTTGGGGCCCCTGGCTGTTGGGTGTCATGGCTGTTGGGGCCCCTGGCTGTTGGGTGTCATGGCTGTTGGGGCCCCTGGCTGTTTGTTTCCATTTACTCACACTTGATTTGATCTGGCTGTATTCCTGGTGATTCCTCTCTGTGGCACCCAGGTGTTTTTGTTTCCTTGGTAACGCCTCCTGCAGCTGGCGTCGCCACGGTAACAACAGTAGAATGAAGGGGGAGGGGCAGGGAAAACTGACAGATGGAGGTCACCTGACGACTCTCTGATGATCCTGTTTTAAACCGTTTTATTGTTTTTGTTTTTTCCAGTTTGTAATTTGATGCAGATAAAATGTTTCTGTAATAATTTACGACTCACCGCGTCTCTGTTTGTTTTTTCTCTCCGTCCTCAGCTGTCCTTTCCTGGCGTCCCACCTGACTCCGGCCATCCCAGCGGTCGGCGCCATCCTCTTCATCTTCGTCATGGGGATGCTGTTCAGGGCGAGTTTTAGCGACCCCGGCGTTCTGCCCAGAGCGACGCCGGACGAGGCCGCTGACCTGGAGAGGCAGATCGGTAACAGAACAGACATCTTCTTCTTGCTACAGAAGACATGAGTCTTCATCAAGAAGGACTACGGTGGTCCTGATCCAGACTCTGTCTCTTTATAGTTTCCCTCCCAGCAGACAGACTTCTCTGGACCTGGTCTTCTCTCAGTTAAACGTCCTCATATCGGGACATTTTTAGATGAAAGTTTTGACCTTTGACCTCAGAGTCATTCAGACATATAAAACCGTAAGTCGTATCGCCATGACTGAACTCAGAACCAGAACCTGGATCTGGATCTTTAGGCTCCTTGTTTCCAGCACTCCGTCTCAGAGACACTTTCTGTCCTGGTTCCTTAGGACGGGTTACTGAGGACTGAAAAGACCTGCAGAATCCAGAACCCCTTTAACAGTTTATAGGAATGTCTGACTGCTGGGACGGGAACTGGATTGGGACTTTGTCTCTCTCTCTTTGAGCATGTGATTATAAACGATCCATCGCAGGAAGCCGTTCAGCTCCTGCGGTGGATCCGGTTCTGATGTGTTCTGATGTCTCATCGTCTCGTCTTCCTGTCGTTTCCACAGAAACCTCAGATCTATTTCTGGAAACCGTTCATCTTGTTTCCTTCTTATTTATATCTTTTAGTTTCAGGCGGATGCTGAGCGCGTGGAGCCGCGGAGCTGTCAATCACCTCGGGGTTCTGACTGTGATGGTTTGTTCTCAGAGCTCCGGGTTCCAGCAGGAACAGGCTCAAACTGGGCCGTGTAGGTTCTGTTGGATCCGGTCCTGATGCATCAGACTCGTTCTGCTGGTTGCTGGAGAGACGGAGACGTCTTGAACTCTGTCTTTATTTGTCCTGAATGTTTCTGTCTTCACAGCTGTCACGTCCCTGGAGACATGCAGAGCTTCAGGTTGGAGGTTTAAAGAAGTCCTCTTGTGATTGGACACAAACCGAACCGGTTCAGTCTTATTCTGCCTGTCGTGACCTTTAACCTGCAGCTCTGGGGTTTCTGGTCTGAACGTTACGTTCTCTGACCTCATGTGAACCTGGACATCAGCTGCTGGGACGCTGACCTGCATGTGGACTGTAGGACGATGGACTCTGGACTGTTTGCAGATGACCTTTGACCCCATGTTTGTTGTTTCTTCTCTGCAGGTTTTGCAGCTGCTCGTTTGTTTAATCTGCAGATTAAAGTAAATCCGTGTGAACGAGTCGCTGTGAAAGACGCGACTCAGAGGACGTTTGTTATTTTATCGTCCTCGTGTTCAGGTGTCATCATCGTCCTGTCAGTAAGAAGGCAGGTAAAGTACGGGGTCAAAGTTCACCTGTAAGTGTCACATGTCGTGTGTTTCCAGACTCGACGGGCTGCTCGAAGCCGCCGCCTCGAACCAGAGAAGTTCTCATAAACGGACAGACGGTAAAACTGAAATACTGCTTCACCTGCAAGATCTTCAGACCGCCGCGAGCGTCTCACTGCAGCCTCTGTGACAACTGTGTCGGTCAGTGTGTGTGTGTGTGTGTGTGTGTGTGTGTGTGTGTGTGTGTGTGTGTGTGTGTGTGTGTGTGTGTGTGTGTTTCTTCAGTATCACATCAGGTGTTTACAGGACAGTCTGAGTCTCTGATATTTTTCCTCTCAGAGCGTTTTGACCATCACTGCCCGTGGGTGGGAAACTGTGTCGGACGGAGGAACTACCGTTTCTTCTACCTCTTTATTCTCTCCCTCTCCTTCTTCACCATCTTCATCTTCGCCTTCGTCATCACACACGTCATCCTCAGTGAGTAACTACCGCCTCCTCGTCATGCTGCTGTGATTCACTCATCGATTACTAAATAAAAACTGCTGCACTTCTTTTCATGTTTGTGTTCATGTGAACACGTTAAACATTCAGTTTGTTTTATGAAACTTAACATTAATGTGTAAAACTAATGAAACTTGACTTCAGGTCAGCTGATCGGTGAACTCACGCCTCCACATTCTGATTTTTGACGAACTGATCAGTGATGAATTAACTTTTATTAATCAAAAAGGAGGTTTTTATTTTGAAAAGCTGGCTCATCTAACAGGAAGTGAACGTGATGGATGCCCAGCCGGTCATCTGTCTGTCCTAAAGCTTGTCATCTGTGTAATGGATAAAATGGGAACTATTGATCATTGATGGTCCCGCCCACCACCCTGTGATTGACAGGTTATCAGAAGCTGCAGTTCAGGATCAATTAGTTCAGATCAGATTTAAAAATTTGAAGCTGCAGATGCATCAGAGGTTTGACTGATTCAAACTGCAGCGTTACATCAGATTAACCTGATTTACTTCAGGTTAGTCGTCACTGATCCTGACGCGTTACTGTCGTCGTTTGAATGTCCGACGCGTCTCCGAGTCTTTGAACTCATTCTGATTAAATCACTGAACTCTGACAGAATCAAGAATTCGGTTTCTATCATAATCAGACCCGGATCCTGATTCTCAGGCTGTTAAAGTTGTTATTCTGCCCTGCAGCTTGAGTCTGGTTCCTGGAGCTGAAGCTGTAAACAACCAGCTGATTGTTTCAGATAAACTCGTGTTTTCTTCTGAACGACACGCTGATTCTCGTTTTAGCAACAGAGTTATAAAAAGATGCAGCAGAGTCGCAACTTTGATCTAAAGAATAAAGAATGTTTGTTTACTGATGAAACGAGTCCTGTATGGAGACTTTGTGTTTAATGTATATTTATACATAGAATAAAACTAAATATACTGTATATAACATATAATTATATATTTAGTATATATTTTATAGAATAAAATAACTTCAGGATTGTGATCAAAGGCTGAAGAAACATCAATAATACACAAGAAGTTTAAGTTCTGACAAATCTAAAATCTCCTTTAAAGCAAAAGTACAAATAATAAAATAAAACTAAAAAACTGGTTTCAAGTCAAACTCGGTTCCGGGTCGCAGGTTTTTACTGTAAATATCACAATGTGCAGGAACACGGAGTCAGACTGGACAGGATGTACCTCAAAGTCCTTGGTCAAATTAGACCAGTCTGTTTTCACTGCATGCAGAACAGTAGGGAAATTACCCTGGATTACACGTGAATTACACTGGATTACATGTACATTACCCTGGATTACATGTAAATTACCCTGGATTACATGTAAATTACACTGGATTACATGTAAATTACACTGGATTACATGTGAATTACCCTGGATTACATGTAAATTACACTGGATTACATGTAAATTACACTGGATTACATGTAAATTACACTGGATTACATGTAAATTACACTGGATTACATGTGAATTACCCTGGATTACATGTAAATTACACTGGATTACATGTAAATTACACTGGATTACATGTAAATTACCCTGGATTACATGTGAATTACCCTGGATTACATGTAAATTACACTGGATTACATGTGAATTACCCTGGATTACATGTAAATTACACTGGATTACATGTAAATTACCCTGGATTACATGTGAATTACCCTGGATTACATGTAAATTACCCTGGATTACATGTAAATTACACTGGATTACATGTAAATTACCCTGGATTACATGTAAATTACACTGGATTACATGTAAATTACCCTGGATTACATGTAAATTACACTGGATTACATGTAAATTACCCTGGATTACATGTACATTAAATTTATTCTGACCCTGTTAATCTGTGGTTCTGACTGTTTAACAGCAACACCTCCAGGTGTTCAACCAGGAAGTGTTCTAGAGCTCAGATCGGTGGTGGAGTCACCTGCTCCGTCTCACATCCAACAAACCAGCAGGATTTCTCATCCTACCTGCGTCCAGCAGGTCCAGCAGGTCCAGCAGGTCCTCGATGTGCGACAGCGTTGATACTCACTGACTTGAACTTGTCCTGGTTGTCTGTGGTGCAGCTTCTCCCCTCGACAGGAGGTCGACTCGGGGTGGAGGATCCAACAGACAGCTGGTGTTTTCATGACTTTGTTTCTTCTCTGTGTTTTACAGGATCCAACCGGATGGGTTTCCTCAGCGCACTGAAAGAAAGTCCAGCTAGATATCCTTTACTGTCACGAGTTCACGAGTTAAAAGTTATTTTAAGTTTCATCCTTCAGTTTGTGTTTTGGGCTCGGAATGATTCAGCACAGCGAAACAGGAAGTTCTTTAAGTTTGACTCAGTGTTTTTTGTAAAATGGTTTTAAATTAATGTTTTTCTCAAATTAAATATTAACTGTTTTAACCAAAATAACATCATAAAGAGATCATTTCTGTACAGTTGAGAATAAATCTGGTGACTGAAAAGGACTAAATAACTAAATCAGGTTGGAAAAGTAAATAAAATCTGTCGACATCATTCGTTCAGGACCGACTCAGAAAATCAAACACTGGCACTAATTACCCGTCATACGTCCCACTCGCTGTGTTTCTGATAAATCAATCACTCTGATTATGTCACCATCTGCTGATCAATACGTCCTCGGATGTCCTGCAGAGGTCAAACTGGTTCTGTCCCATATGTTGGTTCTGTGTCAGCCGCTTTCTGATCAATCGGGTCAACGTTCAGGCTTCACAGATCCAGAAACACATTCAGGTCTCAATAATCCAAAATAAAAACTGCAGTTTGTGGTTGTTTAAATCCTGAATCTGAGAGAGTTCTTAACTCGGTTCTGCACCGTTCTGGAGGTGGTGGTTTGTTTCTTCTCCATCTGGTCCATCGTCGGACTGTCAGGGTTCCACACCTACCTGATCAGCTCCAACCAGACCACCAACGAGGATGTGAGTATACCCAGCTATAATCTGGACTTCTTACAAAGTGGATCAGTTTTTCTCTTTGTGAACTTAGTCTTAATGTTCTGGTCCAGATTAAAGGAACCTGGTCCACTAAACGGGGGAAGGAGAACTACAACCCCTACAGTTATGGAAACATTCTGACAAACTGCTGCGCTGCTCTGTGTGGACCTCTACCACCCAGGTCTGTAACACCCCCCCACAGTACTGAACCCAGGACCAGAACCAAGATCAGGGCTCAAGTCAAGACTACAGTCAGGACTAAACAGAACAAGACTACATTTGTGACCAGACAAGGACTAGATTCAAGACTTCATACAAAACAGGTCTGAAATCAGTACCAGGACTAAAGCTGGAACTTAGATCATGACTAGAGTCTGGTCTATAATCTGGACTAGAGTCTGATCTCTATTCAGGACTAGAGTCTGGTCTTTATTCAGGACTAGAGTCTGGTCTCTATTCAGGACTAGAGTCTGGTCTTTATTCAGGACTAGAGTCTGGTCTCTATTCAGGACTAGAGTCTGGTCTATAATTAGAATTTTGAAACTTTATGATCAGCTGTTCACCATCAGGTGAGATGGTGATGATGATGGTGATGATGATGATGATGATGATGATGATGGTGATGATGGTGATGATGATGATGATGGTGATGATGATGATGATGGTGATGATGGTGATGATGATGATGATGATGGTGATGATGATGATGGTGATGATGGTGATGATGGTGATGATGGTGATGATGATGATGATGATGATGATGGTGATGATGATGATGATGATGGTGATGATGGTGATGATGGTGATGATGATGATGGTGATGGTGATGGTGATGGTGATGGTGATGATGATGATGGTGATGGTGATGGTGATGGTGATGATGGTGATGATGATGATGGTGATGATGATGATGATGGTGATGATGGTGATGATGATGATGGTGGTGATGATGATGGTGATGATGGTGATGATGATGATGGTGGTGATGATGATGGTGATGATGGTGATGATGATGATGATGATTGTGATGATGATGATGGTGATGATGATGATGATGGTGATGATGATGATGATGGTGATGATGATGATGGTGATGGTGATGGTGATGGTGATGGTGATGGTGATGATGATGGTGATGATGGTGATGATGGTGATGATGGTGATGATGATGGTGATGATGATGGTGATGATGGTGATGATGATGATGGTGATGATGGTACTGAGGTTGCAGTTGAAGGTTTTCTCTCATCTTTATCTTCAAAATAAACTTTTTCAAACATTTGTGTGAATTCAGTCCAAATGGAACCCTGTTGGGAACCC
>SSNP01000153.1:0-15027 GCA_006937955.1 Pachypanchax playfairii | reverse complement strand
CCCCCCCCCCCCCCCCCCGGCAGCAGACTGTTTCTGTGTTGAACGATGAGTTCTCTGCTGAGACCTTCATCACAGTAATTACTCCTCTCCCTCCTCATCCTCGTTTTAATTTCCCTGCTGACAGAATCTGTTGAATTCCTGGACTGAGTTCCTCCTCTTCATCATCAGTCTGATGAAGGTTCGATTCATCTGGAGGTGATTTTAATAAGATCCTGATGGATTTGAGATTCAAACTGAATAATGAGACTTTATTGACGCGTCCCTGGCGAGCCAGGCTCGGGATCGAACCACCACCCATGACATTATGACCACCAAACCAGGTTTTTGACTCTGACAAATAACAGAAAAAACATTCGATACAGGAAACGAGATCTGGCATTTCAAATTAAAAGTATGTCGTCAGTTGGATGAGAAGGTGTTTGTTTTCTGCTTCGTCGCATATGAAAATTCATCCCACAGTCTGTTTGTTTGCTTGTGGAAGCAGCTGGCAGCTTGTTAATGCATCTGCTCCACCTGCTGACGCCCGACAGGTGGCGGCTTCCATCTGTGTGTCTAAACACAAACATACTTCATAAACCAAATAACAACAAAAAGCTTGAAGATCATTTCAGAAGTCTGAGCTGAGTCCAATTTATTATGACTGAATCCAAGTTATCAAACTGTTTAATCCTGCTGGTTCTGGTTCCGTTCAGTCAGATAAAGTCCAGTTATGTAGATTTATGAAAGATGAATCCGGCAGGTCGTCGTGTGTTTTTTCTGTGAATAACTGAATCTCCATTTCTTTAAAGCGTCTCCTGTGTGTTGCAGTTTGATTGACAGGAGGGGGTTAATCCGATCCGACACGCCTCAGACCGTCTCCCAGTCCAGCGAGACCGGCGGTAGCAGCCACAGCTCCACTCAGATCCACAGTCACATGGTAAGTATCGCCTTGATGGATCATGGGAGGAAACCAGTCAGATTATAATCTGTATCCAGATTATTGAGTGTGTTCTGATTGTGTCAGTGTGATCAGGATCAGTGCATCCAGAGCACCAAGTTCGTCCTGCAGGCTGCAGCCACGCCGCTGCTCCACAGTGACCCCGTCGTTCTGGCCCCGCTGCCTGGAAAGACCACCACACTGGGGGGCCCCTGCCCCTACCTGGCCCCCACTCAGCCGTCCCTGCCCTCCTGTGCTGGAGACGTTCTGACCCTGAGGGACGCCGCCGTCGACTCTCACTGCCACCATCACCTCCATCTGCATCACCACCATCATCATCATCACTTCGTCAGCCCGGAGGAGACGCCATGCAGCACGCCGCAAGGTGCTCTGCCATGCCCCGCCCACCTGCACATACAGCCCCCGGCCCACCCACCTGTCCTGTACGACCCTGTCACTCAGGACGCCCTGCATGAGGACTCGGTCAGAGGGTTGGTGAAACTCAGCTCCGTCTGACTCTAAACAGGTTTATTATCACATCTGGAATGTAAAAACAGGATCAAGTTTTCAGTCAAAACGATCTGGTGTTGGTTGAATTAGACGCACCACGTGGTGACGCCACGTCCGACAGGTCGTCTTCACCTTCTGGAAAAGTCTGTTTGAAATTAGTTTAAAGAAAAAATAAAACAACCAAATTTAGAATTTCACCAGTAAATTTCAGAGTTTAATTTTTTATAGAAAAAGAGAGTTTTCTGGTTTTGTTTTACAACCCCAGTTCCAAAACAAGCCGAGACGTTTAAGATGTAAATAAAAACAGAATGAATCCCAACATCATGATTTCTGCTCAGATCCACAACAAGGTTTTATTTAAACGACTCATCTGATGTATTTGTAACTCACAGCATTCTGTTTTTATGTACATTCTGCTCAACATGGTAACTTCACTGGAACTTGCTGAACAAGAAGAACGAGCTTGTCATGAATCATAAGAGAGAATATTTTCTTCCTCACCGCCTGCAGGTAAATGAGACTGTTTACAGACTCTTAGAAATCTCTAAAGGCACAAACAGATTCTAAATATTTTTACTTCTGCACATCGAACTCTTTCATTCCTTGATGTCATAACGTTCAAAGACTCATTCAGGTGAAACTGCTACAGGACCAAAGTGGGACGTCATCTTCATCTCTTTCTGTTACTTCTCGTGTTCGTCTGCGATGAAGACGAATTTCTGCTGAACTGAACTTTGAATCCAGAATAAGCTACTTTAGTGTCAGACAGGCGTCTGTCTGCAGCTGCGGTCAAACCAAAAACTTTTTCCTGTGATGCGGAACAAGAGCTGCTCCACACTGCCACACATTCAGCTGGAGTTTATCACTGAAACTGTATTTACGTGTCCAGTTTTTATCGGAAGGTCCAGAAGAAACATCAGATTTGTCCTTTTCTTTCAGCTTCTGTTTGTGTGGAAAAGTTCAATGTTTAGACGTGAATGGATTTTAGTGACATGTCAGTTCTAAGGTCATTTTGTGAGAGTCACAAATAAAAAAAAAATAGAATTCAATGCCTGCTTTTATTCTGAAAGTCACATGTTTATAAATATTTTGTTTATCTCATGCTTCCATTTGTGGAATAAAAGATCCACAAGATCCTCTTTCTCAGAACTCAAAGAATGTGGACTTATTTTAACAGTAACAATCATTTAAATTGTGCTTTTTGGACATATTTCCTAAATCCTTACCTAATTCAGATTTGATACTTTATTATGTTTTTTAGGTTAGTGCTTATTTGAAATAATTTGTTTAATCAAGTGCACTACATTTGCTTAAATCTATTAAATAAATGCAAAACTCAAACATTTAAGTAAAGTATTATAAAAAGTAAATATGAAATAGTTAAATGTCATGCAAATACCTATGAGGTCAGTCCTTATCTGTACCCTCGTAATCCTGCTCAGGTTTTGAATTCAAATGGGATTACACCTGGACAGGTCACCAGTGCATCATACAGACAGACAACCACTCACACACAAAACAGTGACAATGTAGAATTGCCAACTAACCTTAAGCATATTTTTGTCTTTTTATTTGGTCTTAGTTTTGGGGAAACAAGCAAACGCATACGCTGTGCTCCTCCTGGCCACCAGGGGGCAGCAGTGACGCTGTGCTTGTCCAGAAACTGGAAGCTTTTTCCTGGGAGGAGGTACATTTAAAAACATTTGATTTTTAGAGGGAAAACTGATGCTGTTTATTCTTTTGATTTCATGCATATTTTGTTTAAAATCGCAAGCAGGTCCAGTGAAACCACTGGACAGCTGTTTATTTGTTGCTGTCATGTGTTTAAAATAGGTTTTGGTGCTAATATTGTTGCGGACAAACGATGACGATAAACAAAAGAAAAACGCGGTAGCAGGACGTGACTGAGATAATTTACAATATTTATGTTCAAACAAACTGAAATTAACAAAACAAGTTTTATTATGTGTTAAAGTTCTACTCGACTTATGTTTCCGGGAAATGTTCAGTTTGTAAACAGTTTTAAACTCATATGGTGTCAATGTTTATGAAACAATCTTGAAAGCCCGATTATTTTCACGAGTTCCTGTGTTTTGACGTTGCTTTTGAGATATCCATGTATTTATCATATTGTAATTTAAAATGTTTTATAAGTGTTTCGTTATTGTTTTGTAACACTTTGTTAACAGTTTTATAACTTCAGCCGTTTAAAATTGCCGCGTTATGTGAGTCACGTGAGTTGTTTGGATTATCTGATTGGCCCCGTCATTCACGTTGCTTTAAAGAGGCAGCACGAGCTCGGTTTTTATTGGTTAGTTAATTCTACCGCCATTTTTTCAATAAAAAGGTGAGCGGACAACAGATGCCGCTTCATTCTCTGCTGTCCGTCTCCTTGTGCGCTGCTTTTAGTTTTAGTCTTAGTGTTTCCGTTACTTTTTCTTTATTCTGTAGACGTTAGTTCTCTTGTTTTGTGTCCTGAAGCCTGAGAAGTCAGAATGCTGTCTGCGCGCTCCCCTCTCTCCGTGATCAACGAGAACAAATTCAGTGAAAAAATGAGCAACGTGTCGCTGAACAAAGAAAACACGGTGAGAATATGTTACAACTGCACCGCTTCCACGCCGAGGTTCGGTACCGATAGTTTATTGATGGTCTTTGTCTCCTTTCAGCCTCCGAGCCTAAACAATACTCGCATTCTGGCATCCAAAACGGCGCGGAACATATTCAGTGAAGCAAAGGTGAGTGATGAATACGGAACTTACTGAAGTTCTGGACTGAATCAAGTTTTTTTTTTTTTAACGGGGTAAAACCGCGAAGGAATGCGTGTTATGGCGCGAAAGGGTTCCCTCTGGCCTGATCACATGAGATTAATCAATAACTGCAGCTGATCATCTTCGTTAGTCAAGTGACAGTGACAGATTCGTAATTTGGCCAGTAATCCCGAACAGTAGTTCTTTAGTTCCGGCAGGGAACGTTAAAGTTCTTTCACGCGGTTCTGTTTATCTATTATTATTATTCTGTTTACCTGAAGTCAGTGTTCCCTGTGTTTACCCTGGGCAGCAATGTTCTTGAAGTGTGTAGAGAAATAAAATATCTTGGCCACTGTATCTCAGATGACCTATCTGATGATAGCAACATCAAGAGACAGTGCCATAAACTGTATGCTCAGGCTAACATGCTTAAGAGGAAATTCTATATGTGTTCCCCAGCTGTCAAAATCTCACTGTTTAGAGCATACTGTACACCACTCTATACTGCTCAGCTGTGGAGCAGCTACCATGCAAAATCAATGGCTCGACTGAACATAGCATATAATGATGCTTTGCGGCTGCTTTTGCGTGTGCCGAGATGGCACAGTGCCAGCCAGCTGTTTGTCAGTCATAAGCTGCCAACATTTAAAGCACTTTTACGAAATCTTATGTATAGATTTATGTGTCGACTACTCATTGCCAAGAATAACATTATAATGGCATTAACAAATCCTGGAAAGAGTCACACAAAGTATAAATCTGGCATCTGGAAGCACTGGTACATGAGTCTGTCTTTTTAATGAAATGTAAAAGTAAATGTATTTATACATCTTAATTGTATATATTCTTTTTATGTACTTTTTTATCTACTTTGTATGTTTGCTATGGACCTTTTTATTGAGTCTGAAATAAAGAATTATTATTATTATTATTATCGTTGACATTTTATTGATTGTTCAGCCCAAAGCCGCAAAAAAGAACAAAGGAGTGGAAGAAGAACCTCTGCTGAAGGAGAACCCTCGTCGCTTCGTCATTTTCCCCATTCAGTACCAGGACATCTGGCAGATGTACAAGAAGGCAGAGGCTTCCTTCTGGACTGCAGAGGAGGTAAGCTGGACCAGGTCTCAGGTGCGTTAGAAACTGCTAAGTGGGTTCGTGTTCATGAGTTCTGTGTTTTCAGGTGGATTTGTCCAAGGACCTGCAGCACTGGGAGTCTCTGAAGGATGAAGAGAGATACTTTATTTCACATGTGTTGGCTTTCTTTGCTGCCAGTGATGGGATTGTCAACGAGAACCTGGTGAGGAACCAGCTGCTGGTTCTTGATTGTTCTAGTTTGCTTCAGGTCCAGTTCCTCATTTTGTTTCTCACTTTTTGTCCACCAGGTGGAGCGTTTTACACAGGAAGTGCAGGTGACAGAGGCCAGATGTTTCTATGGTTTCCAGATCGCTATGGAGAACATCCACTCTGAGATGTACAGCCTGCTGATTGACACCTACATCAAGGAGCCCAGTGAGAGGTGAGCTGCTGGTACTGGTCTGTAACTGGTTCCTGGTCTGTTCCCCTGTCTGAAGGTGTGTCTAATGACCCACAGAGAATACCTGTTCAATGCCATCGAGACATTACCGTGTGTGAAGAAGAAGGCTGACTGGGCGCTCAACTGGATCGGAAACAAGAACGCTACCTACGGTAAACCCCGCCCACTGTGACATCACTGAGTTAATGAGCATGTGATTTGTTGTGTCCTGACGACCCTGGTGCTAATGTGTTACTCAGGTGAGAGAGTGGTAGCCTTCGCTGCTGTCGAGGGAATCTTCTTCTCTGGTTCGTTTGCTTCCATCTTCTGGCTGAAGAAGAGAGGCCTGATGCCTGGTCTGACCTTCAGCAATGAGCTCATCAGCAGAGACGAGGTGACGACACACTCATCAGATGCAGCAGCTCGTTTCAGATCTTTGACCCACATGTTGCTTCAGTTTGAATTGTAACTGTGTGATGTGTTCAGGGTCTGCACTGTGACTTCGCCTGTCTGATGTTCAAACACCTGCTGAACAAGCCGTCCTCAGAAACTGTTACCAGCATCATCAGGAACGCCGTGGAGATCGAACAGGTGAGTCTCCAGCAGCTCTGACGTCTCTGCTGCAGGTGTCACAGTTCTCTGGTGTTAATGTGTGTGTGTGTTGCAGGAGTTCCTGACTGACGCTCTGCCGGTGAAGCTGATTGGGATGAACTGTGACATGATGAAGCAATACATCGAGTTTGTGGCTGACAGACTGCTGCTGGAGCTCGGCTTTTCAAAGGTAATGAGTGATTTAAGGACAGCGAGCTGAGGGATCAAATCATTGAGCTGGAGTGTCGCCGTCTGGCTGCTTTTTGACCTTCGTGCTGTTAGACAGGGTTTATTTAGGGACCTGGATTAAAATGTGAAACATCTGAGCTAAACTGTCTGTCCTGTCCTGCAGATCTACCGAGCGGAGAACCCCTTCGACTTCATGGAGAACATCTCGCTTGAGGGGAAGACCAACTTCTTTGAGAAGCGAGTGGGTGAGTACCAGAGGATGGGCGTGATGTCGGGCCCCACAGACAACACCTTCAGGTTGGATGCAGACTTCTGAGGCTGAGGGCACGGAACACGTCCACTTTAACAAACTGATGACTGCGTCAGTCACCTGAACTAAACACTGACGCAAGCTGCAGGTCCAACTTTCACCAGCTGGTCCACAGCAAAGACTTGACTTTTACTGGACACTTGTTTTAATTTCCTTTGGGGGGAGACATCACTTTGGTTTTTAAATCTTTTTATAGGTTTTTATATTTTGTACAAAGTTGTGTAGAGATTTTTCAAATAAAGATGCTTGTTGTGCTTCTTGAAGTGGTTTGTTCTTCATTTGTCTGATTTAGTGACAGAACCTACAGAAAACTATATTATAAAATTATATAGATGTGTCACTGGTTCCTGTAGATCTGGACACGGTTCGGATCGTTTCTCGTTGAGGCAGAATTTTAC
This sequence comes from Pachypanchax playfairii, assembly GCA_006937955.1. Lineage (NCBI taxonomy): Eukaryota > Metazoa > Chordata > Actinopteri > Cyprinodontiformes > Aplocheilidae > Pachypanchax > Pachypanchax playfairii. The sequence goes on along the minus strand of SSNP01000153.1, from coordinate 7,853 downwards.
ACTAATTCAGTAACTTCATCTGTAGAAAAGATCCAGCAACCTGACCACAAGGTGTGGACAATGACGTCAGTATTATATAAATAGAATCAGTATTTGCGTAATACAAGGAATTTATTTTGGGTGAAGGAGCGCAAGTAAGAATGACAATACGAATATATTTACATGTCAAACATAATAATAATGCAGCTGCGTTTCTTTTATGGATATAAAACAAACTCGGTATATTTCTGTTATTGGAGGTGAAGATGGTCAGAGTTAAAGCAGATTTTTATTGATTAAATTAAAATTACAGAAAGTAAAATCAAGTCATTTGTTCCGGGTTTGTCTCATCCTGTAACGTCGCATCTGTGTGACGTCACACTGAGTAAACAAACTGCAGCAAGTCTTCAATTATTTCGTGCGTCAGAATGTCGATTTCCAACCCGAGACAAATGTTTTCCAACCCGGTAAGAATCTGTTTTAATGATCCGTTTCAGTTTGAGATTTACTCAGTCCTTCAACACCAACTAGAACCGGTTTTTATTTCTTTCTATCTTAATCAAGTTTGATCACTGAATTAGCATGTTAGCTTAGCTGCATGAAGCTGGAAACAAACACTTCTTAGCACACTCTTTATTTATTGAACAGTGGGTGCGGATTTAAACTGAGTTGTTTATAATAAACGTAGTTTATAAGCAGAAGTTTTACAGAAACGTTTGGACCTCATAAACCCTGAAATGTTTAGATCCAGAACTTTAAATACATCTTTTTGTCTTTTATTTGTTTACGTTTCAAACACACGTCATTATTAAACAGATCTGTCAGATATTTTATGATTATTTTATTGTTAAGAACTCTGATAGTGTTTTGATGTTTCCGGTTTGTCCACAGTCGGTTCCGTTTTCCGGGACGATTCTGGGTGGTTTGGTACCGGGTGAGATGGTTCTTGTCCAGGGATCGGTGCCACCTGGTGCTGACAGGTGTGAAGGATCTTTTTCTTATCTGTGTTCAGCGTTCTGAGGTCACTTGTGGTTATTACCTCCTCCAAGGAGCTCATGTTTTCAGCGGGGTTTGTCTGTCTGTCAGCAGGATAACTCTAGTGCTGCTTGGCGGAGGTCTGCGCTCTCTGAGTGCTTTTCCAGTTATTTAAAGGTTCCACATTGTTCCACCAGGTTCCAGGTAGATTTTACCTGCGGCAGCAGCACCGTGCCACGTGCTGATGTGGCGTTCCACTTCAACCCCAGATTCAATAAATCACGCATTGTCTGCAACACGCTGCGGAAGGAGAAGTGGGGCCGTGAGCAGATCCTGTACCAGATGCCCTTCAGAGTCGGAGCTGCATTTGAGCTCATCATCCTGGTCCTGGCAGACCAGTTTAAGGTGAGAGTAGCTGCTGTTCAAAGATTAACTGTAACTGTCAGTTTCCACAACCTGAATCAACAGATCTGGATTGTAGTTGGATTAAATTAAACTGCATGTTGGACCACATGAGAGCTTTTGGGATTTAAATGAACAGGGTTTGGATTGGAGGTTTCCTGAGGAGGCTTTTATTGTGAAATGGCAACAGAAATGTATCTGACTTCAATAGAGGCCCTGTCCCAATACCTGCACTGCACCCTATGGTCTTCCACGAAGTGCACTTAGCAGAAGGGCATATAAGGGTTCGAAGTGTGTAGTGAACAAGTGTGCACATATTAGCAGTATTGGGACAGCGAGCACTATGTGCCACAGTGTTCTTTCTCCATGACAACCAAAATGGCCGTACCAGTCACTGTTTGCGCTATTTTCATACTAGAAATTATTTTATAACTGCAACAAACATTTATTTTGAGGAGAATGAAGCGCAGGAACCAAATGAGGTGTATAAGACAGAATAAGTGATTAAACTGTTAGTATTTCATGTACCAAAATACACGTCAGTACTGTTATTAATTATATTTTTTATCAGATATGTGACACATCTTTCCAACAGAGAATCAATCGATTGTAATTACACATCTAGATAATAAAATAAAATACTGGTTATTTGGATTCTACACTTGGGAAAATGTTTTTTTGGTCTGGGTGGTTCAGCCATTTCTCCACCTTCTTCTTCCGTCAAAATTCACACACAGCAATGCATTGTGGGAAATACCCTTCACTGAAGTCTGCACTGCAGCGTTCGAAAGGGGTGGAGCCAAGGGCACGACTCTCCACTCTTGGAGAATCGGGACACCCTACGCACTTGCGCCCCTCATCGGGAACGCGCATTTGAAGGATGCAAGTGCAGGTATTGGGACAGGGCCAGAGATTGCTGTGATTCAGGTGTATCTGCAGCCCTGTGGAACCCAGCTTTTGTTTTCTTCTTTCAGCTGATGTCTTACAGACGTCTCATCCTGTTTGTCCTGATGTTGCTTCTTTTCTTCCTCGTTTTTAGCCTGATGGTTTGACGTCTGCTCAATGTTTCCTGCCTCTTGGTTATTTTCCGTCAAGCTGCTGGGAACAAGCAACATGTTCTGCCACATTCCGTGTTGAAGAATTCTCTCTGCTGTTTCTGCAGCAGCAGCTTGAAGTAACGTTTTGTCTCCACTGTCAGTGATTTAAAATGTTTCATTGTGTTTTTTGTTCAGGTGGCCGTGAACGGAGCTCACCTGTTGGAGTACAAACACCTGGTGGAACTGGAGCGGGTCGACACCATCAGCATCTCAGGAACGGTCAAAGTTCAGGCTGTTGGTATCATCCCTCCTTCTTCTGTAAGTCACACACCCTCTGATGATCGAGGCCTGATTGTTTTGGGATTTCAGGGAGTGAACCTGTTTGTTTGTTTGTTTGTTTGTTTATTAGAATCCAGTTTCTCCTGCTGCCAGTCTCACCAGTCTGGAGTTAGAGGTAAACACGTTTGAATCACTTCCTGTTGTGTGATGCTGCTGCAGCTTTCTCACAGGAATTGTTTATTTTTTTCATGTGTTTGATGTTTTTTATCATCTGTTCTTTCAGCCGATGGCATTTTCATCAGCTGACCTGGTAAGTTGTTTCCTGGATGTTTGTTCATCTCCACTGATAAAAGTGATAATAATCTTCATTGGAACCATTAATAACACACGTGTCCTTTAAAGTCAGACACTGTTCAGTGTTATTACACTACTGTGCAAAAGTTTTAATCTACCCCTCATGATGATGTCTTTATCTAAAGTCGACATATAGTCTCATCCAGGGTTTGATAAAGTCAAAATAATAATTCATTCATGTGTCTAAAATGTTTCACATGAACACCAAAAAACTGGTACTTTAATGCTGAACCGCCCTGCTGTCGGAACCAGAACATCCAGACATGTTTCATTACTTCTTATTACTTCTTGTTTTCATCTGAACTAAGTCCAGTTAGATTAATTTTCATCATGCCTGATAAGGTTCTGTCATCTAAGGCTGTCAGTATGTCAGAAGGTAGAGCAAGAAAGATTACTTTACCGTTGTGTCCTTGGGCAAGACACTTCACTCACCCTGCCTGTTAGGTGGTGGACAGAGGGTCTGGTGGTGCCTGGCAGCCTCGCCTGTCAATGTCTCAGCAGTGGGACAACGTGTGTAGTTTATCACCACCAAACGTGTGTGTGTGTGTGTGTGTGTGTGTGGGTTTGTATTTCTGACCTCCTGAGGACCAGTTTCCTGACTTTTACTATCTTTCTGGGGTCCGAGGGTTCTTGTGGGGACCGAAGCCTGGTCCCCATGAGGGGGACTCCCCTTTTTAGGGTTAGGGGTTAGGTTTATAGGTATGGTGTGAATAGAGTTTTAGTTAGTCTTAGGGTTAGTTATAGATCAGTAATGGTTAAGGTTAGGAAAAGGGTTTGGGTTAGGTATAAATCTAGTTACTAAAATCAATGGAAGTCAATGGACGGTCCCCATAAGGATACCAAAACACACTTGTGGGTGTGTGTGTGTGTGTGTGTGACAAACTAAGTGTGAAGAACTTTGTGTCATCTGACTAAAAATGTGCTCTACAAGTATATTCACCATTTATCCAGGTCAGTATAAAGCTGGTAGGTTAGATTCTAGGCAGAAATCTCTTAATCAAAATAAACTAATAATTGTTTGATGTATTTTGTGTGTGAGCTGGTGGTCCATCAGAACTTCTTTCTTCCTGCAGACTGTTCCCTTCAGAGTACGGCTGGACAAAGCGCTGAGCGTTGGCGGCAGCATCTATATCAAAGGAGAAACCAATAAGAAAGCCAACAGGTAGAACACACCTGAGTGATGTCACAATGTGTTATCACCAGTCAATTCAAACTCATCTCTTTCATCTGATGTCAGGTGTCAGGTTCAAACCCTTATTCATCCAGGTCTGTCCTGCATGTATGTTAAATTAACACTGAACACAAACTGAACTTTGGTTGTTGAACATTTCAGCGTGAACCAAGTTCAGAAGTTCAGTTCATCAATTTATTTTTTGTAGATAAATGAAATAAATGATGTTTCTTTCACCAGAAGAATAGTTCGGTTGCTGATCACTTTATTTAATGTTGACCTCAAACATTTCCTTCATTTCCAGTTTTGCTGTGAATCTACGAGAGTTTAACAACAGCAACATCGTGCTTCATCTGAACCCTCGACTAAAGAAAAAGGTCTTCGTCAGGAACTCATTCCTGTCTGAGTGTTGGGGACCAGAGGAAATAAACCTCAAGTCATTCCCTTTTCAGCCAGGACAGTACTTTGAGGTAAATTACTTCATTTGCTCTGAATCCTTCTAGAAACTCATCAAATTATCTTTTTGTGATTGATTTACATAAGCCTTACTCATCTCACGGCCCGCGGGCCTAGTCCGGCCCGTGAGCAGCTGCTGATTGGCCCGCGGCCCTACAAAATGTTCTGAATTAACAGAGTGAGGCAAAAAAAAAATACAGCACTTGTGAGGGCAGCTAAGGGCCCCTTGTCTAGTAACAGGCACGTGTTGGTCACCAATTAACACAGAAATGCTTTTAATCCACAACACCTGCGCTGTGCAGCAGAAGACGTGGCTGCCTCGTGCTTCACTCATGTTTCTTGGGAACTGGCTAAAAAGGGAAACCCATTCATGGACGCAGAGCTTGTGAGAGTTTGCACATTGGGAAATGTGGAGGAATTATTCGCTGGGGACAAACAGAAAGAGGAGATCCTTAACTGTGTGAGACAGATTCAGCTGTCGGATTCAACTGCGGCTCGGAGATTGGAGACTTTGAATGAAGACAGTTTTTAAACAGGAGAGGTCTTTGAAAAAGTGAGCACCTTTCAGGCTACCTTAAGTGTATTTGTCGTGGATTTACAGGGAAAACGGCTTCATTTCCCGATGCTGCATATGATGTTCCTGTAAATGGGACTGTACTGTCACAAATGGAAGCATTGCTGGAAAATCTTTCGGAGAACTTCTGATGAGTTCACATTAACAGGAGAGTGAGCAACTCACTTTGTTTGTGCTGGAAGTTTAATCAGCTGATCCATACTTGTGGCTGTTTTGAAAAAGAGCTGCGGTCGGAATTCTTTTTTTTATATAAAGTATTTCAAGACAATTATAATTCTGGATGGTTTACACTGTGCTACTACGTATGTGCTTTTGTTGAACGATCCAATTTCATATTTTCACACTTAGTTGTTTGTGAAGTTATTTGCTTGAGTCAATGCTTGAATCAATGAGTGGGAACCTTGGTTAGTTAGTTAGGTGAGCAAATGATAGCAAAACACAAATGATAGTTTAAAAGGTCCCCGAGCTTTGTTAATAATTGTTTGCCGTGAATGATTTTTACTCATCAAAACGAGCACAAGCTACACTTGTTTTTAAAAAGTTTTTATTTTGTATGTTGAATGTAGTTTATTAACTGGCCCTTGAGCGCTTCCGAATTTCTCAATTTGGCCCTCTGCCCAGTTTAGTATCCCTGATTTACATTCAATTCTTGTCATGTCCTTCCACAGATGATAATCCTGTGTGACTCTCAATACTTCAAAGTGGCTGTTAATGGATACCACCTGCTTGATTACAAACACAGAGTCCAGGATCTGACCCGCATCAGACAGTTGGAGGTGTTGGGAGATGTTTCACTGCTTGACGTCCAAATGCTCTGAGTTATCAAGTCAGTTGTCTATAAAGCCAGCTACAGATTATTGGGTTGTAACAATATTTTTAGTTTCAAATATACATAACATTAATTCTAGACGGGGCCTTTATCATGTCACAAATTTAAGCTTAATATTTTTTTGAGTGCATGTATAAAGAATTTGAATATATAATAAGTAGCAGTCAAATCAAGCATTCCTTGTTGTCTTCTTATTAACTCTGTGTTTAATTCATATCTTTTTGTCTCTACTTTTGCTCAGACCAAGTAAGAAAACCATGCAAGAAGCTATAAAATAAAGATATTCCTCTGAAGTGGAATCTGATTGTTTTTCATCAGGTGCATATTTAGATATCATAGTAAGGTTACCAAAAACATGCAACTATAAATTGTCCCTAAGTGTGTGTGAATGGTAGTTTGTTTATGTGTGGCTGTTAGAACTGCGGTCAGAATGTGCAGTTGCCCGTCTGCGATTGGTCATCCCCGGAACCTGTCGTTTCCTGATTGGTGCGTGTATATAAATATATATGAGTCTGCCGCAGATGACTGGCGAGTCCACTCTTGTCCCTTCAACCAGCCAGAACAGAACACTAGACATTATGGATTACAGAAGGATTTTGTACTGACTGTCAGTCAAGCAATGTTATGTGTTCCGACTGCAACACAATCTGAAGAAAGACGATCCAGGAATAGAAGTGGATGAGTCTCGGTATCGCCACAGAAAAGAAGACTCTTCAGTAGGAGTTGAGAGTCAAGGAAAAAGAGACTACAGATTGCTAAGACTAATACAACTGCTCAGATCTATTCAAGTCATGAATAAACGGTGAGGAAACTGGACAATTTTGGACGTGTCTGGATAATGTTAGACATGTTAAAAATATTTGCAGCCATTACAAAGGGTGTAATTTTCTATGGTGAAATTTTGCAGGTTTTCAAACCCCAGATCCTAAAAAAGCCATGGGGGGCGGCCGTGGCTCAGGCGGTAGAGCAGGTCGTCTGGTAACTGGAAGGTCGCTGGTTCGATTCCCTGCTCTGCCCAGATATTGCCTGGCCGCTGTGTCCTTGGGCAAGACACTAAACCCACCTTGCCTGTTGGTGGTGGCCGGAGGGTCCGGCGGCGCCAGTGTCTGGCAGCCTCACCTCTATCAGTGTGTGTCCCAGGACAGCTGTGGCTAAAAACGTGTGTAGTTGCTCATCACCAAATGTCTGAGTGTGTGTGTGAATGGGTGAATGACAAAAAACTGCAGTGTGAAGCGCTTTGGGGGTCGTAGGACCTGAGTAAAGTGCTATACAATTACAATTTACCATACTATATTTAGACTTTTTTAAGTTTCCACTTACCAAACACAAAATAGATGATTTAAATGTGTTTTTGGGGTCCCCCTGATGCCAAAAAGACATAAAATACTGAAATCAGGCATCTTTTTTATTGACCCAAAAAGTGAGTTTGTGCGAAAGTGAGTTTCCACTTGATGTTACAAATCACAAAATAGATGATTTAAATGTGTTTTTGGGGTCCCCCTTATGCCAAAAAGACACAAAATACTGAAATCAGGCATCTTTTTTTTGGACCCAAAAAAAAGCCTTACTATAGTAGCCTATGGCATTTTTTTGAATTTGGGGGTCCGAAAAAAAGATGGCTAATTAATGCTTTTTTAGCATCAGGGGACCCCCAACAACACATCTAGATGATTTATTCTGCATTTTGGAACATCAAGTGAAAATTCATGAAAAAAAAGCCTTACTATAGTATGGCATTTTTTTGAATTTGGGGGTCCGAAAAAAAGATGGCTAATTAATGCCTTTTTAGCATCAGGG
>SSNP01000152.1:1141981-1202500 GCA_006937955.1 Pachypanchax playfairii | reverse complement strand
TTGAAGTCACTGAGACTAATTGAGAAATCTTGCACAAGGAGAGTCTTGAACTCACGAAAGGAGGCAGGTGATAGCACGTGAGAGGAGGGCAGGTCCAGTGCGGTGCTGTGCAGGGAGAGGGTGAGTCCAGGATGGAGGAGCCCAGGTGGATAGACGCAGGAGGGAGACAGATCAGGTTCCAGGCGACCAGACACTGTACACAGATGGGATCTCGGGACACACGAGGAGCAGGGCGAACAATCCTGAGGAGAGCAGGTTAGTTGCACAACAAAACATCCAACTAGGATTAGGTTACTCGGACTAGAAATGTTCTCGGAAAATACTCAGAAATATCACAAGGATCGGCACAAGGGAAGCTACCATTCAGGTCAACAACCAGGCGCTGAATGAACGACCGCGTCTGGCTTAAGTAGTGCCCTGCTCCTCATCAGCGCTGATCGCCTCCAGGTGTAGACAATCTGCCTCACGCTCCCGCGCAGCTCCTCCTGCAGACAATTAACTCACCCAACACAGAGAATACAGCACACACAGACACTGAACCTGACAAACTCAAGTCCACCTAAAAACATAGGTCTCGGTTTGATTGAAATGAATTCTGGTGCGGTTTGAGAGCATGTGTGAACGCAACCAGACCGCGACTGCACCAAAAGCAGGAAGCAGACTTTATTGTGCAGGGCATCCTGCCTCATTATCTGTTCATCTTGACCCCACTGCTGCAGAATATTGATCTGGTACATTCACCAAACACAAAAGATCCCAAAACCACCAGAATCTGCTGCCACTACATGTTTGTTTACGTTTCACTGTAGAAGAAGTCTCTCCCGCCACTGAGTAGTGAAGTGACACCACAGCGCCACCACAGGCGGGGATGTAAACATGCTCTAAGCTTTGGGCCATTTCATAAAGCAATTTTGGTCCCCAATCAAACCGGGTCTACTGGACTATCAGGTGTACCTGGACCGGTACATGGAGCTTGGTTGATACTTGGACTGGTACCTGGACTGGTAGCACTGACCAGTTTAACTTGATGAGTCAGTGATCAGTTTATGACGGCAGTAAAAACAGTTTGATACCTTCAACAGTCGGTTTGTTGAAAAAACAAATGAGTAGTTTAAATATTTCAGGTGATTAAATGAGCAGAAACAGGATTACTGAAGCCTTTCTGCAGGACTTTAGATGTAAATGATCTTTAACATGACATTTAACACTAACCCTAATGTGATGATTTCATGTCACTGCTTGATCAATATGTCGCAATTGAATGTGATCACAGAGAGAGCGATTCAGACATGAGCAGTAGATATTTGTAAAAGCAGGATTCAGTCTGAGAGCAGAAGGGAAACTAGAGTTGCATCAAACAGGAATATTTTTGGTGGGAGGAGGAATATTAGATGTAATAATTTGATTTCCTTCTGTGTTCTTCTGTTTCAGGTGACCCAAAAATCTGGAGCTCAAGTAAAAGTTTTGTCCGATTCAAGGGAGGCTGGATGTAAGGCAGCTGTGTGTTTTCATCTGCAAGGCTCTAAGGAACAGCTCCTGCTTGCTCGCTGTGTCCTGGAGAACCTGGTCATGGACTGTGAACCAGTCTCAGATGTTTTGAAGGTTCCCCAGACTGCTTTTGGATGCATCATAGGTAGAATAGTTTGTTGACTTTCTTTGGAGGTTTTTATGTTTTGTTTTTGACATTGATGGGATGCTGAAGGTGAACGTTTACAAAAGAAACAAGCAAAAAACACGGAAAAGATACAAACTGCTAGTAAAATCCCAGAGTTACTCCAATGAGTTGCCACCTTGTGTAGCTGTTCTAAAAACTTGTGATTATTGTAATGACTAATGGCAAAAGTAATATTTTTTTAAATCACTTTAAGTCCTTTGTCTAAGTCTCAGACTCTGATTACAGATCACCAACATGTTGGTGCCTGTAAATGGGACATAGTGGCTTCACTATTTAACAGCAGAAGACAGGTGAGACACCTGGTCTGGTTAGGGTTAGTCTTGTCTGGTTGTTCTTGTATCGATGAGCTGATGTTACTTGATTAATCTTCTTCTGCATGTTGGTGTGAGTCAAATAATAATTGATTGGTCGGTCGGCTGGCTGGCTAGTTGGCTGGTTGGCTGGTTGGTTGGTTGGTTGGTTGGTTGGTTGGTTGGTTGACTGGCTGGTTGGCTGGCTAGCTGGTTGGCTAGTTGGTTGGTTGGTTGGCTGGTTGGCTGGTTGGCTGGCTAGCTGGTTGGCTAGTTGGCTGGTTGGTTGGTTGGCTGGTTGGATTAAAGGACTGAGGGTTTATGAGTGTGTACAGCATCAATAACCACGCGAGTCTCATAACAACTGGCCCTGTTTGTATGAAGTTCTGTTCAGTGAGACTGTAAAATCTTCCTGATTGATTCAGGTTGTGAGAATTTTTAGTTTCTTCTTGGAAACTCAAACCGTCTATAACAGGAAGTCTATTTCAGGTTGATCATAATATTCCAGCAGTAACTTTTTTTCTGGAGTGAAGGTGGTCACTACTTCTTTATGTCGTACCATTAGAGATATTGAGATGATTGAAGATCACCTTCATGTTATACTTGTCTGCAGATGAACTTTGACAGTGTGAGTGTGTTGCAGGACGTGGTGGTGAAAGCTTAAAGCTTATAACGAGGACAACAGGAGCCAGAGTGGCCTGTTCTACAGAGAATACACACTGCCAGGGAACAAATGGTAGGGTGACGATCACTGGGACCAGACAGGAAGTGCAACTCGCCAAGGTGAAGTTCCTCATTTGGATCGTCTGTGTATGTGGATGAAACATTCGTCTCAAAAGTCATGTGACTTCTTCTTTTGTTGTGTCTTTGTAGAAGATGATTCTAGAAAAAGTCAAACAGGACTCGACAGTCCAGATGAAAATCTTACAGTCATCTGCCTTTCGCCAGAAACGTCATGCTTCACTTATGGGTCAAAAGCCAGCCTTTGAGGAGTCTCAGTGCTCACTGTATCCGAACTACAATGACCCCAATTCCAACAAAGATGCGAATGGATTTTTTCACACTAATGAAACCACAGGAAATGGTGTTTCAGCCAAGACAGAGAAGCTTAAAATCTCAGATTACCAGAAGGAGGAAGAGAGCTTGTTTCCTGACTCACCCTCTGAAGTGTCCAAGTTTGAAAGTTAGTTAATTTTTTTGTTAAAGATCCACCCAGCGAGCTGTCTATAATGTACCTGTAACTCAAGATGTTGTGTGTGTGCTGCAGTTCCTAGCCCAGACCTGAGCTTCTATCCAGATGAACACTTAGACGTTTATGTTTCTGCATCAGAGAACCCAAACCACTTCTGGATCCAGATCCTCGGTGCTCGCTCACTCCAGCTGGACAAGCTGACAGAGGAGATGAAACTCTTCTACAGTAGTGGAAACGCCACAGTAAGTAATGCAGAAGCTGGATGTTTCTGAGCGTCTTCAGTTTATTAAAGGGACTGTATCATGCTATTTTACAGTTTTCAACGTCTGGGATCGGCACATATACTGTATGATAAAACCTTATTGTTTAAGTTATATTCACTTCATTTGTCCTGAAATATAACTTATATTCTCGAGTTATTCTGTGACCAGGAAGTAAAAACGCTCGATTTACCTAAAACCCCGCCTCCCAACTGTGAGTGCGATTGGGCTGTTTAGAAACACTAAATAAACTTCTGTAACTCTCGCAGCCAAATGCACATTTTCGATGAGAAATTTTTAGAATGAAATACAACGAAATGGAGGTGGTAATTTGTCAGAGGACGCTCGGTGGTGAGGAGCGTCTGGAGGGACGAACGGTCCACTCGCGACTGGATACGATCCGACCCGGGAGATGACACCAAGACTGGGATCGGACGGGTGAAGTCAGACAGGTCGTAGGTGAGGAGCGGGTTTCTGGAGTCAGCGACCGTAGTCGCTGACTGTGAGACCAGCAGCCAAGAACGAGGCGGACTGAGAGAGAGAGATCGACCGGGACAAGTCTGAGGTCTGAGGCTGGATTAATGAGGTGGTTAAACTGCAGCACGGAGGCGAACAGGAGCTCGTGGGAAACGGGACGTATAACTAAGCGCTGTCAGGGTGAGTGACTGTGTCTCTTATCCGGTGGTGGGACGGGTTGCGGTGACGTGGAGCTCAGCTGTAAAGCTGGATTCATATTGATATGTGATTATTAGGGTCGAGTTGATAAGTCTTTATTAGCAGCTCATGCTAATAAAGAGCAGGAGGTGGTTGAAGCGTGGGAACTCTGGGCTGTAGGTTAGACATCTGCCGTGATGAGCTCCTGACAAATTGTTTCGGACTCTCGCAACTCGCCTCGTACCTACTACAGGGGCAGCAGGGATTGGTCAGGAACTTCCTGATACGACACCGTGATGTAAACTGGCTCAATTCAGCTGTTTTACATGAGCGAGTAAAGCAGCTTCTCAGAGCGCAGGTTTCAGCAGGATTACTCGGGAATGTACGAATTAAGCCAAAAACCACTCTGGAGGTCTTTTAAATAAAGAAATAGCATCACAACATGATTAAAAGCTCCAAAAAGTTGATTTTTCATGATACAGGACCTTTAAAGAGGCCCTTCCATTAAAAACGGCTTTTCTGAGGTTTCTGTTGAATATTTTAGCTCCACAGGTGTTCTTACCTTCATAGTGGGTGTGAAAACAGATCAACAACTTCTCTTTCAGTTTTTATCTCTCAAACTACGCAGGTGGTGATAAAACCCGAGTTCTCCCAAGTCCGAACGGCCTGTATCTGTTTCATCACAACTCCTTTGTTTGTTAGTATTCATCAGCTCCCGCAGTTAAAACCACGCCTAGCATGCTGCTGGCTAAAAGCTGTAGCATAAGACGTAACAAACAGGAAGCAAGAACGTCTGATGTTGCCATGTGCAGTGGGGCAGGAAACAGTATACTTTGCTCTCATAGGCTAGTTTGTTAGCCAGTCAGAGTCCAGCAAATTTGAATAATGAATATGAACAAGCTGCTGCCAAAGCCTGACGGAAAGAGTTGGGGACCAGCCAATTTTGATGCAGACAGATTGAAATGTCTGTTAATCAGTGTTTCCTAATGTTTTTTAGATATAAAATGTTTCTTATTACTGCTTAATACTTAAAAAATAACCACAGAGTCTGGAAAATTGTATGAAATGGCCTCTTTAAGAATATTGAACATGTTTCTCCTGCTGCTAATGCAAGTTATTCATTACAACCTTGTTCTTTTTGGGGGAGGGGGGTGTTTAGAGATTTATGGTTACATTTGGAATTTGGAAAAGCAGCCGCTGATCAGTATCTTGATGTATTTGACATGCGACACTGTAAAAGAGATTTCTGTCTGAGATATAAAGAACAGAACCATTAATGGACGATTCACTTTTATCAGACCATTTTATTCTGTAAGTCTGAGTTCAGAGCTGGTCAGAAGTTCAGCATATGTTACCATGGTGATCAAGCAAGATTTCATGGCAATGAACACACTCACTTTCAGTTTAATGTGAGCTAATTTATTTTTAGAGTCCACGACTATTTAGAACCAAATTTTTTATTATGTCTAGATATCCAGAGATTTAAAATTGGAATATGTTGTTTGTACTTTGTATTGCATTAATGTGTTTTACTGGATCCAGTTCAATTTGAAGTTTGATAAAAAAAAAATTAAAAAAGACTCAGTGTGACTCAGAATGTTCCATCAGAGCTTCTGGTTTTTCAGCACCCTTCTCTTGAGTGGAATCACAGTAATGACATACTTCCTTCTGTGACTCTGTAGGCACAGTGTGTGGAGCCTGTTGTAGTTGGAGATATAGTGGCAGCTCCATACCAAAACCACGGCGTGTGGAACAGGGCCAGGGTGCTGGGAGTCCTGGGCTCAGGACTAGTGGACCTTTACTACGTAGACTTTGGAGACAACGGGAAGCTGCCTCGCACAAGCCTGAGGCACATGAGGTAAGAGATGTCATAATGCAGGACATGATTTACTTGTTGGGGAACAAAAAGCATGTAAGTACAGTATCGTAAGAGACCTTATGAGGAATTATTAAAGGTGAGTTAAAAAGTAACCCAAGGTACGTAGGAAGAAGGTGGTGGTGACAATTAAGAAATTGTGGGTTCTACTATGTCTATGAGTGGCCATTCCTACTCAGCAGTGTCTTCATTCTGGATCCACAAGTCCCCAGTCAAAGCTCAGGAAGGTTCTGGGGTCTCATTTTTAAAACATTGCGTAGAAACCCAACTAAAAGTCCATGTATGACCAAAACAAAAAGTTTGCGTACGCCAAAAAGTTTTCCGATTTATAAACTTGCGTATGTGAATTTGGCTCATGTCCCGCCCTGAACACGTCCAAACCCGGCCATATAAGGTCAATGCAAAACAGGACATGAATATTGATACATATAAGGAAGACGAGCTATATCGCAACTAAACAAAAAAACAAGAAGATAAACTTCAGGGATGAAAATTAAAGTGTTAGTGGGTGAAGTGGAGGCTAGGAGAGACATTTTATTTGGTGGAAACAGCAGCGGTGTCACAAATAAAAGAAAAAACTCCGAGTGGCAGCATCTGCAGTGCAGACTGTCAGTGCAGCTGACAGGACGGTGTACGGTCTTGTGTCAGAGAAGGAGGGCGACACCGACCTGTCAGAAACAACGTATGAACCCAGTAAAGAACCTTTTGTAATACATGGCTACGTTAACGAATTTTAGCATGTTTTAAGGAGACAGACTAATATGTCTATTTAGCACTTCCACACTCGGTAGATGGAGAGGATGAGGATGAGGTCGCCAGACTCCCCCCAGCACCAGTGCTGCCGGCGGTGCATCCTGTGGTCGGGTTCTGACTGAAGCTGTGATACAGACACAGAGAGACATGATCAGCGCTGTCCGTGACCAATGAATTAAAAGAAATAAGGATTGTGTTTTGCGACATGATGACAGCCGTTGGGGCCTTAAATGATACATTAAAAAACATTAAATGAACCTTGTCGTTGTCATCTCAAACGCTGCATTACACCCTTGTTCCCCGAGTGAAGCCTTCCTGTCGAAGGGGAGGAGATTCATTTTATGTATTTCTCTTAGTATTGAAAAATGTTTTTAGGAGAGCTACAGCTCACTACAAGCTGCAATATAGATATCATTGCTGTTCTGAATGTTTATAATAACATGAATCTATAATTAATGTTTGGTGTGAGGTGAAATGACGTGTGAGAGGAGTAATATGCAGTCTGACTGCAGTTCACCACCTCACCAACTGCGTCGTTGATTCCCCTCGTCTCCAAAATGTCAGTTCGCACAGGTCAGAGTTGGCGTACAGGTGCGCACGTTTTCAAGTCAAGTTACTTGTTTATAAATCACAACTTTTGCTTTGAAAGTGGCGTACGCCAGTTTCAAGCCCCATTTTGTGCGAACGCAACGTTTATAAATGAGACCCCTGATCTGTGTCCTTTTCTGAGTCATCAAACAGTTTGACAGAACTTCCTTGGAGATGGAATTCCCTCTAGTCTTATTCCCCCAGAAGAAGGATCAAATCGTCAGACAGCAGCTGTTCCTGTTCACACAGTCTATCGTAGACTGCTTTGTGTGCAGCACCGTGTTGTAAAACAGACCATGTTAAATGGACCCAGTTTGATACAACAGGGATGAAATGTAAACATCCCTCACAGGAAGTTTATTTTGAGTATTCCTCAGTGGGGCTTTTAAATACTCTCAGCTGAGTAGCAGCTTGACTACCTGATTCTCCTGACTCTAACCCTGACTGCTCATAAAACTCAGTACAAACTAAATAAAACCTGTATTAACTATTTAAATAATCACAAGCACACTTTGAGTTTACAGCCCTGTTTCAGCTTCTCTAATCGATTCATCTGATATGTCCTAACCCTCATTGAACAGAATTTGCCTAATGTGATCTTAAATACAGCCAGTGTTAGACCTCAGTGGAAAAACAACTGATCCATAGATACAACACATACATACAATCGGTTCAAAGGCTGTGATGTTATCAAACTTACATTTTTGGGACTGTCCAGTCATTTTGGGATCTGGAAAAAATATCAAACAAGAAAAGCAAAATCCCCTCAAATATACTTCTCTATTGGATGGATGTTATATATACTGACCAAAAATATATTCTGTGTAAGTGATTGCACAGAAAACCACAAATGCTAATTGGAGAAATTGCTTACTGCATCAGAATGAACCAGAGGTTCAAACAGGAATCATGACATAAAAACTGATCACTTCGATTGAAGAAAGTAAGGTTAAAGAATATTTCAGCATGTAAAATATGGGAATTGTAACATTTCCTTTTTATAATTTTTTATTTTCATTTTTTTATTTAGACTGTGGCTGTAGTACACGGCAAATTTCTGTTTATTGTTGTTTTATAAATGAAGTGTCAATAAAAATGAATGATGTCGATATAATTCTTACTATTGCAGTGTATAACATTTGTTGATGTGCAAGGGACCAGTTGTGTACATTTTACTTTTATTATATTGTGATTATTATTTTTATATATTTGTCTCGAAGAAGGTTCTGTTTATAATGTAAACAATAAATAAATAAATAAATAGTTGACATTTTTGACAGTATTACAGTTAATCCTGCCTTCTGTGTTGGCAGCTGTTTGGCTAGCTGACTCTCTGAAATCAGGGGTTTGTTTGTGCACCATCAATTCAATTCATGTGTTTAAAAAGAAGATGTATCAAAGCAGAACAGATGTTTAACAGATGTGTTTTTTCTTGGTTTTAACTCCCACTGCAGTGAGCACTCGTATAAAAACTGTCTCTTTATGAATGAATGTTTTCTCCAGTGTTAGAAAGTTGTTTCAGACTTTACCTGTGTACATGTACCATCACCTTCAACATTTTATTATATTACAACTTTCTGTATTTGCTGCATTAAATCTCCAGGAGTGACTTCCTCAGCTTACCTTTCCAAGCTATTGAGTGCAGCTTAGCTGGAGTGCAGCCAAAAGGTAACAGCTTCATGTTAATGAATATGTCGTCATTCACACACATATCTAACAATGACCTACTGATATTCTCTGTTGCAATAGAAAACATTAGTTTTGAACTTAATTTCCAGATAATTTGTTTTCATTTGAGTTACTAAGCTGATGTTTCAGGAGAGGTGTGGACTGAGGCAGCACTGGATGACTTTGAACAGCTGACATATTGTGCAAAATGGAAGTCTCTGCAGGCCAAATTGCAGAGCTACTCCCACTCTGAGAGCTCCTCCTGGCCCAGTGTCAAGCTCTATG
This sequence comes from Pachypanchax playfairii, assembly GCA_006937955.1. NCBI lineage: Eukaryota > Metazoa > Chordata > Actinopteri > Cyprinodontiformes > Aplocheilidae > Pachypanchax > Pachypanchax playfairii. The sequence continues at coordinate 1,193,259 of SSNP01000152.1, read as the reverse complement.
ACAACAGTAACGGAAAAGTAATACTCCTTTTTAAGATTATTTATATGATGTGTTTTTTTCCTGTGTGCACATCATGCTTTTAAAAAACACCAAACTTGTCTGCACTAGAGTGTGGATATCGGCGAGGAGCTCGTACGACTGGGCCATGCCGTCAGCTCCCAGGAAATGTTGAACAGAAGAATGGAGCAGGACGATCTTAAGAGTCTGCAAAAAATGTTGGTAAGTCACTGAGGTGTGCTGTGTACAGCTGGATTTAAACATCAAATGTGTTTTAACCAAGGCTAGTAGTTTATAATCAGGGGCTTGTTCATTCACACCTTTACAGATACATGAACTTACACTCAATTTTGTGCTACTCAAAAAGTTCAGGTGAATCTGTAGAAAACACTAGAAAAGCACTCAGAGAGCGCAGACCTCCACCAAGTGGACATATTGTAGAAAGTACTATGTCCATATTCCTGGACCCAGACGGTAAAACAGATCATCACTAAAATCTAATCGATTCTTCCTCGAGTCAGGCAGGCAGGCCCCTATGAAAACATTACCTCCTTGGCGGAGGTAATAAAGTTCATCCTACAGTCATGTTACATCATGACAACAAAACACGTCAGTGTCTTAGTAACGTGTCATGTGACCTTCAGCATCAGTTACAGCTTTGTGATGTTCACAAGTCGACTTGTTGTCTGCTGAGGTGTGACATCACAGTCTTCTTGAAGGTCCTCGGGTCCTTCTGTAGTACAGAGTTACGAGTCTCAGTCTACACCGAGACTCAGAGGTTTATTATGGGATTCAGGTCTGGAGAAAGTCCAGGTCCCTCCATTCCATGTCCCCCAGTCTCCAGCAGTTGTTCCCTCATGATGAGACATGGATGATCTGGATCCTTGTTGGACCATGAAGATGAAATGAGACCTGTGTTGTTCATGCAGGGACACGATGACTCAATTCATCATGTTAGAACAACGAGTTTTGTAAAAAAGACTGAAACATTGAACAGCTGGACATGTGTGTTCTAACGTTTAGAGAAGGTCACATGAAGGTCACCTGGAAAGGTCTGAGTGTTTTTTATGTTCATGTTGAGGTTTCACCTGAAAACGGGAGATCACGAACTTATTTGAGGGGGGTGTATGTGAAACAGTCTTACTGGAATTAGGTTGAGTTTGAGTTTATTTATTTATAACAGGGACAATATATATTAACTCATTCAGTGCCACTTTCAGATTTCATATCCCCCTCAGTATCAGAGATATTTAGCATTTTTACTGATTTTTGAAGGCCCACAGAATATTTTCTCCTATGACTATCTGAATTCTGAAATCATCAGCACAAAATTTAGTCTTTATTCTTTCAAAAGCAAAAAAAAAAGTTTCTACCTCTTTCTGTTATTTAGTAATCTGCAGTACAAAAGAGGGACTTTTATGAAAATCCACATGTTTCAGGACTAAAAGCTGAGATAAAGAGCGTTTTGTGTAAAGAGGTTTTTCAAGCAGATCAGGGACTTTGATGTAAATATTTCATGTTTCAATGATTCATGCAACATCTGAACTATGTTCTACTACTATGAAAGTAAAAAAACAACAGTAAAAAGTACTTTTGATAGTTTATTTTATGTCTAAAAACAGTCATTTATAGACAATTTCAACATTTGAATAAAATACAAGAAAAAAAGCAGCAAATTTCTGATTCAGATACTGTGTGTGTGCACGTGGGAATGTGCGACTTAGTCACTTTGTCCCCCCCCAACGGCCATTCCTTTGTTCATGAAGACATACCGTGTGTTTCATGTGGTGAATCGTTCTTTATTTTGCTCCCTGCTGCCTTTAAAAGATTCTAACAGGAGATACTGGTCGGATAAATTCACCTCAGCTTCACTAGAATCACCAGAAGAACCGTCACGTCTGGCTGAAGACATCACAAGTCCAAAAATGACGAACTGGATCAGAAACTGTGCCACCTTCGACACAATACTCGTTCCCGGTAGATCCGGCCGTCACGCTGGAGGGATTTTATACATGTAATAAACTCCACCACCATCTCAATTCCATAAATTCTAGACTAGTTTGTAATAACTCTGAACTAATAATAATAAAATAATAAGTGATCTCACCCAGAGAAGTGCACCACTGCCCCCTCCTGGATCATATGACTAAATACAGCCTGTAATGAGTTCATATTCAGCTAGCAGCGGACCCATAATGCTTTGCGGGATTTAAGCCAATAAAAGTTGTAGAGACGTCAAGACGTCTATGGCACTGAGCGTTCGGATTCAGTTTGACGTCTATAGACGTATATTGCACTGAATGAGTTAATAATGCTATAGAAACGGCTGCTTAATTTTCTCTTATTCATTTCAATTGTAGAAGTCTCATATATTCAAATTTTAGTAAAATACCAAACTATTTGAACACTTAACAAAATAAATTTAATGTTACAGCTCTTTCCAAGACCTGGTTGACAGATGAGAAAGGTGTGGAATTTCACCTTGAGGGTTATGAAATGTTTTATGTTAATAGGATCAGTAAGAGAGGAGGAGGGGGGGATTGCTCTATACATCAGTAGTGAGTTGAAATGTTAACCAATTGCTTGTATGACTACTGTGACAGAAGATTAAATGGAATGTTTAACTTGAGATCAAAATGAAGAATCAGAGGAATATCATTGTTACATGTAGAACTCCAGGCTCTAACATTACAGCATTTAATAACAAGCTGGAGCAATTATTAGTTGGGATGAATAAAAATAAAGTGTTTATAATTTGTGGGGACTTCAGTACAAATCTCTTGAATGTGTGTAATCATACTAGTAGTTTAGATTTTATGGATTTAATGTATAATAAAGGCTTTTATCCTACCATTACCAGGCCTAGCCAAGTTACCTTCAGTTGTGCCACATTAATTGATAATATTTTTGTGAATTTACTGGAAAAAAACTGTTAAAAGGGGTCTTTTAATAAATGATACAACTGATCACTTACCAATATTTATAACTCTCTCCTATAAACTCAAATAAATAAAATTTCATTAAAGTGATCCGGTTAAGAACTGAGAAAGGATTAAATAAATTTAAGGATGATCTTATGACAGAACAATGGGCCAATGTTTATAGCTCAAATAATGTAAACGAGTTAAATTGTTTTTAGAAAAGTATCTCTGGTTATATAATAAAAATTGCCCAACAAAAATATTGAATGATAAAGCAAGAAATAATAAACCTTGGATGAGGAAGGGTATATTGAAATCTTGTAAAAAGAAAAATAAGCTTTATCGGGACTTTGTAAAATATCAGACAGTAAATGCAGTGAAAAAATATAAAGCCTATAAAAAAAAAAAGCTAATAACTGTAATGAGGCGTGCAAATAAAGATTATTATAAAAACCTGATAAAATGGAAAACCAAAGTAATGTCAAAGGAATATGGAAAATCCTAAGGGAAGTCATGTAGTCAGCCATTATACTTAATGAATGAACAGAATGTTGAGATAAAAAGTGAAAAAATGGCTGATGAATTTAATTCGATTTTTGTCAATGTTGGCCCAAATCTTACTAAATTGATACCACAACATGATGAAATAAAAGCTGGACAGGTGAAAGCAGAGTTATGCAATCCCTTTTTTTGGGTGAAGTTAGTGAGAGTGAAATTATTTATTGTTTCCAAATTAAAAAGTAAATATTCATGCGACACTGGCGGCTTTGATATGTATATTATTAAAGGAACTACATGTTGCATAATTAAACCATTAAAATATATAATACATTTTTCTTTTAATACAGGTTTCTCTCCAGATAAAATGAAGGTGGCTAAGGTTATTTCTCTCTTTAAACCTGGGGATAGGCATAGTCTCACAAATGATAGGCCTATATCCTTGCTTTCTTAATTTAAAAAAAAAAAAAAAAGTTTTTTGTAAAAAAAAAAAAAAAATTGTTTCCTTGACAAACCTTCCTTGTTACATGATAATCAGTATGGGTTTCGTAGCACCCGCTCAACAGCTATGGCTTTGATGAAAATCACAGAGGACATCACTAGTGAATTGGCATTTTGGTATCTAAATTACAGACATACGGAATTAGAGGTGTACTATTAAAATGGATTAGTAGTTACTTAGAAAATAGACAACAATATGTAGAGTATATAGGCCACAAATCTAATGCCGCTTTTCCACCGACAGAACACGGTACGGCTCGGTTCACTTTAGCCCCCTGTGGACTCTTTTCCACCGCCTTTCTCGGGTCTTAACTGCGTCATTCCGCGCCAACCCAGCCTCTTTTTTCAGACCACCTCGTCGGTGGTCCGAAGCGGCCCAAAGCGGGCCCACACGCCCACCTGTCTACGGATTGGTCCAGTAAACTGCTACCAGTGACACGACTACCTACGTAGTGGTAGCCCCTGATTGGCCCGGCTGTGTGTGGTGTTCACGTGGTGTGATATAGAAGCGCTCCTGCAAAAGGCTTTAAAAAAACTCCCAGCAACCATACAAATATTTTATTTTAAAATAAAATTGACTTTGGACAATGGCGACTTCCTCCACAAGAACCAAAAATCAAACCAACCAAAATGAACTACAGACAGAGTGCAAAGTACAAAAACACACGTATATCCGCCATTGTTGTTGTTGTTTAACGCGCTGTGACGTCGCGGACAAAGACTTTTGCGCGCCACTTTTCATAGCCAGATGGGCACGCCCATATCCCCACTTACGTAAGCTTTGTGTTTCCACCGCCTCAAGCGAGTTGATCCGCGCTATACTGTACCGCTCTCAAGCGCGCCGTGCCGATTTGTCGGTGGAAAAGGGGCATAAGTTGGAAACAATACAGTGTGGAGTCCATCAAAGCTCTGTGTTGGGGTCAAAACTTATAACTTTATATATTAATGACCTCTGTGATCAATCAGTGATTTTAAATTTGTTCTTTTTGCAGACGCTAAAAACTTTTTTTTTAATCAGCAAAGAATTTAAAAACAATAATGAAAAGTATTGAACAACAAATGGTCCTACTTCAGAAATGGTTTAATATAAATAAATTGTCATTAAACTTAAGAAAAACAAAATTTATCTTGTTTTCAACTCAAAAACACATTGAAGATATTAATTTCATTTTAAATGGAGTAAGTTTTGAGAGAATGACAGAATTTAGGTTTCTGGGAGTAAACATTGAGCAAAATTTTAAATGAAAATCACACATAGCTTATGTTAGAGATACAATTTGTAGAAATATTGCTATTTTGAGCAAAGTAAAGTTTATGTTAAATTACAAGGCAATGAGAATTTTGTATTGTTCTTTTATTTTGCCAAATTTGATGTATTGTTTGAGGTGTGGGGGAATTCTTATGTTACTAATTTGATGCCCTTGTTTGTTCTGCAAAAAAAGCTATAAGAATAATTAATGGTGTTGCTACAAGAGAACACACCACAAAACTGTTTTTTGAGTTCAGGACTACTCAAATTGAAGGACTTGGACACTGTTTGTTACCACATGGACTCCAAACCCTTTTTATTGTAAATAATGAGACAAGTAGAAGAAATAATGATTTTAAACCACCCTTTGCTGGAAATACCCTCAAACAAATGTGTGTTTCAGTATCTTGTGGGAAATGTTGGAACTATTTAGAAAACAATTTAAAATGTTGTTTAATTGTTTTTCAATTTAAATATAATTATAAATAAGCAAAAGATACTTAATTTGTACAAAACTGAATGTGAAAATTGTTGAAATTGTAGATTTACATGGTCAGCTGGGTCATTTATTTAGTTGTATTTTTGAAAGTAGGAAAGGGGTGGGAAATTATAAGATTTTTTTCTTCGTCCTACTCCTGTACTTTTGTCATGACGGACCTGACGACCTGAAAAAGCTCCTTTCAACAGTAAAAATTTTGCTCAATATCCTTAATGAGGATTAATAATCCTTAATAATCCTTTGATCTAAACAAACTTTCAATGAATCTGAGTAAAACAAAATATATTATTTTTGGAAATAGAAAAATCAGGGCTCAAACAACTATAAAAATGAATGACACAGTAATCGAACGAGTCTTTGCAAATAAATTTTTAGGAGTTACCATTGATTGAAAACTTGAATCGAAAACACATATAAGTATATTAAAAACAAAATTAGCAAAAACCATTGCTGTAATTGGTAAAATGAAAACTGTTCTTCATTAAAAAATGTCTTCTATTACTGTATAACTCCCTCATACTTCCTTACCTAAATTATGGCTTGGAAATATGGGGAAACAATTCATCTTCCTACTCCAGAAAAAGGCCATAAGAATCATCACTAAAGCAGATTTCTATGCACCAACAAACCCTATTTTTGTAGCGCTCAACCTATTGAAAATACACAATTTTGTTGGCCTCAATACATTAGTAATAGTGTATAAGGCATATCTTCTCCCTTCTCACCTAAAGGGACTATTTGAATATAGGAAAAGTTAATATAACCTCAGAGGAACTGGCATTTTAAAAAAAGTTAAAACTAGAACAAATAAAAAAAGTCAACGTATTTCTGTTAGGAGTTAATCTGTGGAATGACTTGGAGGATTAGTTAAAACAGTCTGTAACAGTCAAAGCTTTCAAAAATATGTATAAATCTATCATGATTCAAAAATATAGATAAGTTCAGGATGAATAAAGTAAGAAATTAGTGAAAAGACTAATAGATCCATAAGAGATGGAATTCAAATGATGACATGATTAAACGGCATTCTTTTGATCACTAATCAAACTGTTTTTGAACATCTTTCCTCTTTTGAATTTTTTGTCATCTTTCAGGATGATGTGAAAGGAGCATCATCTGAGCTCAGTTTCTCTTGCATCAGTTTATCAGGTGAGTACGGATGCTCAGAGTTATTGTGAATTATAATGCTCATATTTAAGAGTGTAAACACATTTATAGGCTTTTTTTTTTCGCAGTCACTGCCCTCAGAATTTGTCTTTCAAACACATCTGATGTGGTTGCTTGGTCATTACCCACAACAATTTAGAACATCAGCTGCACATATTCTTGAGTCTTTGTGCAAATCTCCTTTGACTTTCCTTCCACCACTTCCTGTTTGTTTGTTTACCTGTGAAACCAAGCAGAGACTAACCGTCATGACAGGAAGCAAAGGGTGCACTCTAAGTAGCTCTACGTAGCTTTTAGTTCTGTTAGGGCACAAACATGGAGGTGGACACTTCAGCTGAAATTACATCTGTCCATCATCTCACCTGTTCCTGTGCAGAGTCACAGGTGGACAGGTGAAGTTTATTTATAGAGCAGTTTAACATACAGCATGACAGCTGACCAAAGTGCTGAACAGCAAATCAAGAAATAAAAACAAAATAGAAAATAGATAAAACAACAATAAACTTGAAAAGTGGCATTTTCGCAGGAAATGCAGTGTGAACATCAGAGGACATCAATGCTATGACTAAGTGTGGGACTGACGATTTAAACTTCTGTGTTGACAACATCATTCCCACCAGAACAGTGAAGTGCTTCCCCAGTAACAAAACCTGGATCACCAGTGACCTGAAAGAACTGCTGAACAAGAAGAAGAGAGCTTTCAGGGTGGGAGACAGGGATGCATTGAAAAGTGTAAAAAAATAACTTAAAATCAAATTTAGAAGCAACAAGGAGGTGTACAGGAAAAAACTGGAGAACAAGCTCCAGCAAAACAATATTAGGGTTCTGTGGTTAGGGATGAAGAAGATCACAGGCTTCAAGCAGAAGGAGGATCACTTAGATGGAAGTCTGGATAGAGCCAATGAATTGAATACGTTCTTCAACAGGTTCAGTTTGTAGACAAGCTCAACATCTTCCTCTCCTGCTGCAAGCCAACTAGACCTCCCACCATCCCTTTATCCACAGCATCCCCGTCACACCTCAACGGTCTCACCTTCTATCTCAGTCATGAATGCTGTTTCTGGTGCTTTTCCATCATATCCAACATCAGAAGAAGCTGGTGTCCCCATTGCCTTCATCTCCCACCTGTTTGTACTTAGCAGTGAGGTGAAGAAGCCGCTGGAGAGACTGAACGGGAACAAGGCAGCTGGTCCAGATGGTGTATGCCCGACCACAGTTTGAGACTGAAGTAGACAATATACACCTTTAAAGGAAAAAAATCCACTTAATAAAGTAAAACAAACTTTAGATTATGATGCTAAATGAACTCAGACACACAAACAGGAAGTTGAATGACAGCCAAGAAGCTTCCTGTTGCAGCATCCAAATATTAATGACACACGTCTTAAAATAATTCTAACCATAGATAATTACATCATAGAAAACTGAGCTGACTTGCAAGCACTTGGTATATTTGTTATACGTCTGACCAGGTGATCAGCAGGATAGGAGCACCACAGGGGACTGTACTCTCACCATTCCTTTTCACTCTGTACACTTCAGACTTTCAGTGTAGGTCAGAGTCCTGCCATCTACAAAAATACTCTGATGACTCTGCAGTTGTTGGTTAGATCAGAGATGGACAAGATACTAAGTACAGAGAACTGGTGGACCACTTTGTGTCCTGGTGTTCGAACAAACATCTCATTTTGAATGTGAACAAGACAAAGGAGATGATTGTGGATTTTAGGAAGAGTAGCAACATGCCAACAACCATTTCCATCATGGGAGAAGAAGTGGAGGTGGTGGAGGAGTATAAATACACACTGATTTTGCTCATTATTATTCATCAGCTCATGCAGTTGAGACCACACCTGGACAACAGACTAAACTGGAGACACAACTGTAATGCTGTTTTTAGGAAGGGACAGAGCAAACTTCCGCAGGAAGCTTAGATCCTTCAACATTTGCAGCAAGATGTTGAAGATTTTTTTATAAGTCTGTTGTGGAGAGTGTGATCACATCTGCAGTCACCTGTTGGGGGAGGAGCATTAAAGCAAGTGACGTAAAGAGGTTGAACAGATTGATAAGGAGGGCTGGTTCTGTTCTGCGGACTGATCTGGAATCTCTTGAGTTGATTGTCCAAAGGAGGATGGTTCAGAAAATGAAAATATCATGGAGAACCCTCATCATCCTCTTCACAACACAGTTACTCAACAACAGAGTATCTTCAGTCAAAGACTTCTTCAAATTCGCTGCATCACAGATCACTACAGGAGATCCTTCTTGCCCACAGTTATAACCCTCTACAATGGCTCCCTGAAGAAGAACTGAGCTAAAACAAAAATGAATTAAATTGAAGTGAAGTGAAGTGAAGTGAAGTGAAGTGAAGTGAAGTGAAGTGAAGTGAAGTCCATCCATCCATCCATCCATCCATCCATCCATCCCCCCCCCCCCCCCCCCCCCCCCCCCCCCCCCCCCCCCCCCCCCCCCCCCCCCCCCCCCCCCCCCCCCCCACCCACCCAGGAGGCATGCCCAAGCCACCTATACTGGCTCCTCTCGATGTGAAGGAGCAGTGGCTCTACTCCGAGCTCCTCCTGGGTGACCGAGCTTCTCACCCTATCTCTAAGGGAGCACCAAGCTACCCTGTGGAGGAAACTCATTTCAATCACTTGTATCAGCAGTCTCGTCCTTTTGGTCATGATCATGGCCATAGGTGAGGGTTGGAACATAGATAGGCCAGTAAATTGAGAGCTTTGCCTTTCGACTCAGCTCCTTCATCACAACAGTCTGATACAGCGACCGCATCACTGCAGACGCTGCACCGAGCCATCTGTCAATCTCGTCATCATCATCCTTTATTTATAAAGCACATTTAAATGGCGACAACGCCAAATAAAGTGCTGTACAAGTCAGTACTTACCTGGAACATAACCCGAGCAGGTTATGTTCAGCGACTTAGTTGCTATGGTTACTAACATACCTTAAAAGAAACCTCCGTTTTTGGAACCGAAAATTCAGGTTATCTACAAAATTACCCTCAAACTTATCCGGTTATGTCACATAACCTGCTTTCTAAAATGAACCCCTGCTCAGTGTCAGACAGCTCAGTCTCAGTCAGGTCAGGGGTCCAACAGGATCATGATTCAAAACACAGGTTAACACAGAATAGATTAGGACCAACACTGGACTTTTCTGAAGTGGACTTCTGAGTCCTGGTGTAAATCCTGTTGAACATCTGTGGAAGGATCTGAAACATCTGAAGAAGGAACCCTTCAGACCTGAGACATCTGGAGCCGTTGGTTCATGAGGAGTGAGTCAGAACACCTGTGGACAGGTGCAGGAGTCTCACTGAGACTTATGGGAACCACCTGACTACAGTCAGAAGGTTGTTCAATGGATTATTAAGTCATAAGAAATACAAATATATTCTGTTGAACCAAAAACAATGTCCAATTTTTATTATTAAATTTTTAGTACATTTTATTTCTTGTTATTTTGTTCAGTTTGTATTCATTTAATATTAACCATTGTGTTTGTTTTTTTTTAACAGAAGGGTACTAACAATTTATTCCATGTCTGTAGTTTTTCAAGCTCCTGTACCGATCACTAACCTGATTGTTGTTTTTTTTGCTTTAGAAGTTGCCTCAATCTCAGGAAGTGCTGATGATGTCATGTCCAATGAGCTGCTTTGAGATAAAGAAGGTATTGTTCCCTTCTGGGATGAGTGGTTGAATCTGGAAGAATTGTAGCTGCTGAAATGGGGATCTTTTCTGTATGAGTTTGTACCAGTATTGACTCTTCACTCTCTCCTTAGCATGGATCTGGATGAGTGAAGAAAAGTGTCAGTGTCTCATCGTGGAGCCTCATCTCCATGAGAAGTGGTCCACAGTTCAGCAGGTTGCTGTTTTACCTGTCTGCAGTTCTCTTGCACCCCGTGTTTGCTTTGCATGAATACTGTTACTAATGTTTGTGTAAATAAATACACTAATGTGTCATTGAAAATACTGTTAAGTAAAATATCAGAAGACATGTTTGTCCTCTGTTGTAATAGCTTATTTGGTTGAATTATACTGGGCTGTAAAAGGTCAGATATTTTGGAAATGAAAGTAGTTTGGTTTAAGAATATCTTTTCTTCACAAATGTAACTGACTGACTTATTTTACAATAAATACTAGTTTGTGATGCTGGTACTCGTGTGAAAACATGGAGTCATTGATCACTGCTGCAGCAGAGGCCAGTGTTTGTTTCCATTTGGAACTGACCAATCACGCTTAAGTAGGTTACACTCGCGCATGCGCAGAAGTAACAGGTTTTTGTTGACGTCCTGTTCTGTAGTAATTTACGGAGACTTTAGAGTTTATTAACCACTTTTATCCGCTGCGGTCGGGTTTCTGTGCATCGAGCAGTAGCGGGAACATAAACCTCTTTATGAAGGGCTGATGGAAGACACAAGGGACCTGGTAAGTCAGCTGCAGGGGTTTGGGGGGCCTCGTCAGGATTTTCTTTTAAGCTAGCGTCCCTCTTTGTTATTTGTTTATGATAGCTAGCTAGTGATTCAGTCAGCGCTATTTTTTAGACAACGCCACCAAAAGTGATTCGTAAAGACACAAAAGTATGTGCTGACTTTGACTTAACAGGACTGTATCTGCAGGTTTGCTGCTCGGGTGAAAAGGATTCGTGTTTTTGTGAATAATAACTGGAAAAACAGGTTTCCGCTCGCTAGCCATGCTAATGTTAGTAGCGCAGCTAACATGGTCGTTCCTTCGCACCTTCCACAGGTGTGTTCTTACCCTCACCTGTGTGTAATCTCATGGATTAAACATCTGAAGTGGATCGGGGCTCATATCGTTGGCTGAGTCAATAAATTAAAGAATACAAATTAATTACAGGTGCTAAGAATGTGAAACCACCCGGTACCAGGTGGGGAAGGAACGGTTAAACCGCCCGGTACCAAGGGACATTCCTGCTTTTCTGTCGGAATTTTAAGAGTTACACAGGTTTTAATGATTTATTTGGCAATGGATTAATTATTTCTGTTTTAAATGTAGTTGTAGCTCTCTAGAGAACTTCATTGCTTTTATTAGATTCGAGTGGTTGTTTGGTCTCATTATGGTTACCATACCATATTTGTTTATATAGCACTTTCTACACAACCATACGTTAGACCAAAGGTCTTTACAGTAAAACAGCGATAAAACAAATATTAAATTGCAAAGATCCTTGAACAATAAAACAAAAAAGATGCTTAAACGATAGAAACAAATGCAGCAGAAACACCAGTAGCTGGTAAAGACAGTAGAACTAAAATAAAACAAGTATCAAGATACTTGAGCGGTGAAACAAAATAGAAACAAATACAGCAGAGCCATTAGAGGCCAAAAAAATTAGGTTATGGATTGAGGAGAAAGGTGTAAAAACAGACCATAATGCTGTGTGTTCAAAGCCAAGAAGTGGGTTTTTAAGAGGGATTTGAAGACGACCAAGGAGGACGCCTGCCTGACTGTTAAGGGGAGCTGGTTCCATAGTTTTGGGCTGCTAACAGCAAAAGCCCTCTCCCCCTGTGATTTACAGCGAGCTTTAAGAACCATTAGCAGTAGTTGATCAGATGACCGGAGTGTTTGACGAGGTTGGTAGATGTGTTGGTTGAGCACAGCAAAAGTTTTAAAGACATTTAGTCATTCTGTCTATTTTTTTACACATGCAGGCTGAGCGCACCCAACGTTCAGAGCGGAAGAGGAGAGACTCTTTTGGGATGTTTGATGGTTATGACAGCTGCAGTGAAGACTCCACCAGCAGCTCGAGTTCAGAAGACAGTGAAGATGAGGTGGTTCCCTCCATCCCCGCCAGTCTCCCCATCATCAAGAACAATGGTCAGGTTTACACCTACCCAGATGGCAAAGCTGGAATGGGTCAGTACTTAATATTAATATTTTTTCTTGTTTTTTATACTCCTGCCAGAAAGGATGAAAAGAATCAAATGGCTCCATATATCCAAACACAGGACATAAGAACACATGCAAACATGACTCACAACTAAATATGTTTTGCAGCAGTATTTTCTGAATTTGTAGAATATACCAGATGTTTGTCTTATGAGGGAAATCACACTTACTATTCTAGCTTCTTACCTTTTCTGAGCTTTTTAAAGTCAGTCGTCAAAATTTTCATATCACTTTTTTTTTAATATTGGTTTTATACGACCAATGTTACCCACATTATCTTACAATAAGTGAAGAATTACTGCATTAGATTGGCTTTAAATAGCCCATTTTACTGTCACGCACAGTACCATGTTTTTGTTGCACAGCCGCTTCAAAATATGATTGCCATTGATCAGTCATATTGACAAATGTGAGATCTCTTTGCTAACAAAATGGATGAACTTGAATTTCTGTTGAAGACCCAGTCAGAGTATCGGGAATACAGCATCATGTATTTTACTGAGACATGGCTAAAGGAACATATCCTGAACTCCAGCGTGTCTCTGTCTAGCTTTCAAACAATACGGACAGACAGAGATTTGAAGAGGAGCAGCAAAAGAAGAGGAGTTTGTCAGCTGATCACATCTGCAGTCACCTGTTGGGGAAGCAGCATCAGAGCAAGTGACATGAAGAGGCTGAACAGATGGAGAAGGAGGACTGGAGACTGAACTGGAGTCTCTTGAGTTGATTGTCCAAAGGAGGATGAAGAACATGATGGAAAACCCTCATTATCCTCTTCAGAACACAGTAACTCAACAACAGAGTGTCTTCAGTCAGAAGATTCTTCATAATCCGCTGCAGCACAGACCGCTACAGCAGATCCTTCCTGTCCACACCTAGAACCCTCTACAGGAGATCCTTCCTGTCCACGGCTAGAACTCTCTATGGCTCCCTGAAAAAGAACTGAGCTACAACAACACTTGAATTTCCCTTCGGGGATTAATAAAGTATTTTTGATTTGATTTGATTGATTGGGGGCAGTAACTAAGTTTAGTTGCTAGTATTACCACCACCAGCTACCGCAAATGGTCCGAGTTTTCCCAGCCTCACATGCTGCTTCCTGTTGGTGAGGAAGTCTGTGAACCACCTGCTGGTGGAGTTGGGCACATGCAACTGGGAGAACTTGTCCTGTAGAAGGTCCAGGATCATGGTGTTGAATGCAGGGCTGAAGTCCACGAACACGATCCTTGTGTAGGACCCCGGGGACGTGATGCAGGACTATGCTTACTGTGTTGTCTACAGACCTGTTTGCTCTGTAGGGAAACTGCAGGCAGTCCAGATGAGGGTCCGTGATATTTTTTAGGTGGGTTAGCACAAGTATCAATATTTTTGGAGCGTTTTTTGATGATTTTCAACGAGAGGCAGTTTTTTCTATGCATACCATTGCCATGGCAACTGGAAATGCCACAAAACATATTGCACATGTAGGGAGCGACTTGGTCAGTTCGATGTATCATACATGTAATATTATCTATCAGTTTGGGCTGTGGAGCATTTCAGGTGTTTTTTGGTGAGCTGTGTTGCCATAGTAACACGGATCAACAATGAAAATAATTGCACACATCCTGCGATTGAGCTGGACATTTTTATCTATGATTTGTGTGTGTGTGTGTGTGTGGGGGGGGGGGGTCCTTTTCATTCAGGCCACATTAATTATTAAAATGAATTCTAGAATAGCACTAAACATGGTGGCAGCTTGTTGGAGTAGCTCTGTAATATTTTACTAGCAGTTTTTGTCTTTTTTTAATGTCTCTTGCTTGATTTTTTTGGAAACATTATCCAGTCTTTTAATTTTCATTCTGGTTTGGATGCTGTGCAGATTGAATTATTTTTACTTGATTTGTCACTTTTTTGCCGCTTGATATGTAACCATGGCAACAAGAGACTTGTTTACAAGAAAGAGTCGCTAGTGGCTTAGATACTCAAACTGAGACCCCAAAATCCCTGATAAATCCAGATCTTGGATTACTTTGGAAGACATATTTTCACTCCCCAGAGGCAGCCATATACATTAGGGGTGTAACGGTACACAAAAATCACGGTTTCGTACGTATCTCGGTTTTGAGGTCACGGTTCGGTTTATTTTCGGTACAGTAAGTGGAAAAAAACACAAAACATAATTGCTTTTTTTAATTTTCAACTTTCGTAAACAATGTTTTAGATATTTTCTTATAAGAATGAGACATTAAAAAATAAGAAAACATATAAAAATAGGAATAAAAAAATAGAATACAGCTTAACTTACCAAACAAGAGACATTATAGATAAAGGAGGGTGTTCAGGCTCTAGCTTGTTTACGTCAGCCATGACATCTGCGAGAGAAAAAAAACTCCGGTGCTGACGACAAACTTCCAGTCTGCCACTGAAGATGCTCCATGCGCAAAACAAGCCTGTTAACTAGCTGTAATCAGATCACTAAACATCTGCATCATACCAACAGCCCAGTACCGAAACAGTTCGTATGAATGTGTTTTCTGTTAAACCCCTCAGCTCATGTATTTACTTCAATGTGTGTGTTTAGCTCCGCTGTGCGTCACTCAATACAGCGTCTGTGCGGAAACTCGCCTGGAAACTTACTTCCGCTGCGCTTAACATCACATTTAAGGTGGACCGAACTGAACGACCGAACTGAACGGCCGAACCGAACGGTTCAATACATTCCCGTGAACCGTTACACCCTTTAAAAAATAAAATAAATATATATATATATATATATATATATATATATATATATATATATATATACATATACACTCACCGGCCACTTTATTAGGTACACCATGCTAGTAACGGGTTGGACCCCCTTTTGCATTCAGAACTGCCTCAATTCTTCGTGGCATAGATTCAACAAGGTGCTGGAAGCATTCCTCAGAGAGTTTGGTCCATATTGACACGATGGCATCACACAGTTGGCGCAGATTTGTCGGCTGCACATCCATGATACGAATCTCCCGTTCCACCACATCCCAAAGATGCTCTATTGGATTGAGATCTGGTGACTGTGGAGGCCATTTGAGTACAGTGAACTCATTGTCATGTTCAAGAAACCAGTCCGAGATGATTCCAGCTTTATGACATGGCGCATTATCCTGCTGAAAGTAGCCATCAGAAGTTGGGTACATTGTGGTCATAAAGGGATGGACATGGTCAGCAACAATACTCAGGTAGGCTGTGGCGTTGTAACGATGCTCAATTGGTACCAAGGGGCCCAAAGAGTGCCAAGAAAATATTCCCCACACCATTACACCACCACCACCAGCCTGAACCGTTGATACAAGGCAGGATGGATCCATGCTTTCATGTTGTTGACGCCAAATTCTGACCCTACCATCCGAATGTCGCAGCAGAAATCGAGACTCATCAGACCAGGCAACGTTTTTCCAATTTTCTATTGTCCAATTTCGATGAGCTTGTGCAAATTGTAGCCTCAGTTTCCTGTTCTTAGCTGAAAGGAGTGGCACCCGGCGTGGTCTTCTGCTGCTGGCACCCATCTGCCTCAAAGTCTGACCTGACCCAGCACCAATACTGCTGTAACTTGCACATTTATTTACAACAGACTGTACATAATAACTTATTGGAAGATTCATGTTTACTTTTTTCATCCACAGTTCAGTGCAAAATCTGTAATTTTTAAATTTTATACATATTCTAACTACTTTAAGAACTGTACAGTATTCGGTTTTTATATGGTACATGTTGTAGTTACTTTTTCTCTTCTTTTCGTTGTAAACATTGTGTTGTAAACCTGTTCGGTTTGTATATCTGTTTGTCTATATTTATCTGATGCTGCTGTTATGACCAAATTTCCTCTTGAGGGACGATTAAAGGATTATTCTATTCTATATATTTCCTTGCCCATGTTATGAATAATTGAAATGTGCTTGTTGTCTGGACACAGGTACCATTCTGAGTCAGCTTCAACAGGTCTGCAGGCACTTCTTTTGTTTGATGTTTTTGCAGGTGTTTTTATTCATGGCTTTACTTTCTTCTGTTTAATCAGATAAACACCCACATAATACACTTTTCTGTTTGTGTGTTTTACAAAATCAGGAACTGAAGCTGTTTTTTTTTTCTACCACACATGTTAACAGCTGATGGAGCGTCTTCCAACTGTTGTTCTAAAAATAATGTTTGGATTGTGTTCTCTGTTCTTCACAGCTACCTGTGAGATGTGTGGAATGATTGGAGTTCGAGATGCTTTTTACTCCAAAACCAAGCGCTTCTGCAGCGTGTCTTGTTCCAGAAGTTATTCCTCCAACTCGAAAAAGGCTAGCATTTTGGCAAGACTCCAGGTGAATATATCAAGATGTTAGATTAGTTCATTTAATGCAGTTATGTCATGATACAGATATAGATTAAACTTGCTTTTATTTTATAAGGGCAAGCCTCCAACAAAGAAGGCTAAGGTCTTACAGAAACAGCCTCTCATGGCTAAACTGGCAGCTTATGCCCAGTACCAAGCAAGTCAACAGAACCAGGCCAAGTCCAAAGCTGGTAAGTTGCCAAAGGCTCATGTAATGAGTTAAGGACATTCAGATTGACTAATCATCTCACTTTGTCCTGTTAGTTGTTCCTGCTGAAAGCTTTGACTGGGGGAAGTATATCTGTAGCAGTAACACCATTGGAGCTCCTGTCAGCTGTTTCAAGCATGTAAGTAAAATCTCAACTAGGAGTTGTGACACATAATTTCCTCCTGCGTTAGCAGGTTAACTCTGCTGCTTCCCGTGTAACTCAGGCCCCAATGGGGACATGCTGGGGAGACATAGAAGAAGGAGTGAGGATTGAAGTGCCCAACTCGGATACCAACATCTCTACTAAGGTGTACTGGATAGCAGAAATTATAAAGCTAGCAGGTAGGACTTCCAAAAGACACAATCGTTAGTGCTTTACTACAAAAACTTTGTACTTCCTTTTTAAAATGGAGCTTTATTGTGAAGTCAGCCTTCCATTTACAATGTTACACAAAATTCTATCTTTAGTTTAACTTGTACTTAATAGCTCACTTCTTTCTATTATAGAGACCTCTGCTTGAGACAGACTTGATTTGATTTGTCAACGTTCTGATTACCCAGAACCATAAAGACTCTAGGTCTCTATTAGAACTCTGGCTCTTTAGTTCCAGGAGTTTCAATCTCCAGTCCTTAAAGGCCACTATCCTGCATGTCCAAATGGTTTTCAGCTTCAACATAATTGCAATTATTCAATGACCTTACCATAAATCTGTCATAGTTACTATGATACTATGAGCATCAATAACAGAGAAACATTTTAACAGATCAAATGACATTGCTTTGTTTTATATTGACCTTTTTGCACTGCAGCATAGGATTTGAGTTTGATATTTTTAATTTATTTTTGCATTTGATTCATTTTTACTTGAAGAATGAAGGTGTCAGATTTACTAAGTAAACTGTAAACAGATACAGTAAAGGAAATTATTTTAGTGATGTAGTGAACATAAAATATTTTGTGGAGAAAGTACAAGAGAGAAAGATTGAAATGAATAAACATTTAAACAATCTGGTTAAATGTACAAAATATAAGGTGCAATTATAGAAAATAGAAATTCTCCAAAGCTTGGGATATATGATATATATTATATGATATGTATTTTACACTAGTTTGTCATAATATTTACTTCACATCTACTTCATACACCAGTAGGCTAAATGGAATTTGCATTTTATCACATTTAGCTTTCCTTAAGGTCCATTTCAGCAATATAATTGGCAAAAATGGTTACAAAGAATTGGTAAATCAAAATTTATGGTCAAAAACACACATCAGTTTATGCCATTATGTATTCCAGATGTGTAATGTGCCTTGGTGCGAGCAGATGCAACTAATTTAGAAGTCCCATAATATTTAATATTTTCTAACGTTAGTGACTGATTGTGACTGTGAGACTTTTAGACTGTTATCAGCTTGTTAAATAGCAGCATGTGAACTAAAGTAGAAAATAACTTCTGTTTTAGTTGAGTTGCATTGCAAGAGGAAAGCAGGTGGCATTATGAAAGACAACAATCTTTGCACAACTATAATACTGATATAACGTTATATATACAATATCATATCCCATTATGATAATATTAGTATATCGCCCAGCCCTAGTTGTGATAACTTGACTCTTACTGTAGAAGTTGGAAAAGTCCTTGAAAATCATTTCAAGAAAACAGCGGGAACCCTGTATGTGTAGCATGGTTCGCGTTAACATAATATTTTCCATTTTTGAGCGTTTTTTTAAAACTGTGGAAAAATCAGAAGGCTGTCCGTCATTTTTTCAAATACTTTTCTGACCACTTAGTGCAAATGCACAGGTATTTACTTTACCTGCTGCTGCTTTTGTCCCGCAGGCTTTCCTGCAGCTGAAGCATAGTTTACAGAGCAGGAAACGATTAGTGCAAAGAGTCTTTTCAACTTCTGATCACTTAAATTGGAGAAATGTTTCCTAATTTTAAAACTGTGGCTGAAGTTGCCATTAATTCCAGTCTCCAGTGCAGGGGGGCGCGGATTCAGCCTAGAAGAACATCTAAACTCCCATGATAAGTCTTCTGTCCGAGGCAAAAAGCCCAAACCTCTTGAGAATAACCTCTGCTGCAATTCAAGTATTTGATTATGCACTAAAGGGGGGCGCTATGTGGTTCCAGGTGTAGCAGGAACCACAGCACGTATTTGTATTTCAAGTCATTTAATTTCATTTTTATATGTAGTTCTCTGATCAGCTTGTTTGAGCTTTTAAATCAATTAAACATAGCTGTAACTAACATAAATCCAAGATATGTTTGTTTTTAGCTGCACCATGTTTCTTATTTATTATTTTTTTTATGCTTCCTCCTCAGTCAGTCAGTTGTGGGCCAGGCTTGAGTGAGCTCACGTCTTGATTGGCTTTGGTCCGGTACACGTGACGTTGCGTACTGTGTGTGCTCGACTCCTATTGGAGCACTCCAACACTTCAGGATTTATAGTTGTAAATATTGAACATGTTCATTATTACAATCTCGCCTTCCGAGCTGATGGGACAGGGCAGAATCACTCTTAACACACCCCACACTACAGGAAAATCAGACATGATATTGTTTGCATACGCCAGATAATCAGGCCTTTGGTAGCTTTGATCGTAAGAGACAGATCAGGACAAAATTAGGCCGATTATCCTGTAGTGTGTGGCGGCCTTTAGTGAACCAGGGAGGGATTTTATGGAAAGAAAAAAAGATCCACTCCGTGATCCAACAGCTTGTAGTAGCCTTGGGCGATATGGCAAAAAAATGATCACGATATATTTTTCCATATTGTTTGATATTGATTTTTATCATGATTTTGTAAAAATATTGCCAGTTTAAAGCACCTCAAAATTCATTCTGAGTCTTTTTAATGACAAAGATACAAAATAAGCCACACACCTTCTGGATACATGTTGTCGTCTTTCCTCCTGCTTGTTGTTGTGTGTACTGATGAAATCACGTGCGGTTTCGTTATTCTCATGAGATTTCACGATCTTCCGGGACCCGCTGAATGTAACGCTTGTGCAAGGGATAAGCGCGTGTAAAACCCTCCTGGTGTGAAGGGACGCATGGCTGAGGAAAACGCTGCGCCCTGTTGACGCTTCAAGTGGAAAGGAGGGGTTAGATAGGCGTCTCAGAACCCTGCAGACCACAACCAACAGGCACCAGACCAGGACCAACAGGCACCAGGCCAGGACCAGCAGGCACCAGACCAGGACCAACAGGCACCAGACCAGGACCAACAGGCACCAGACCAGGACCAACAGGCACCAGGCCAGGACCAACAGGCACCAGGCCAGGACCAACAGGCACCAGACCAGGACCAACAGGCACCAGACCAGGACCAACAGGCACCAGACCAAGACCAACAGGCACCAGACCAGGACCAACAGACACCAAAACAGTTTCTTTCCGACTGCAGTCACTTTAATGAACAGTTAACAAGCTGCATGATCAGCATCTGCATCTCATCTCATGATCATTATGAGTTAATAAGTCAGTTCTTTAGTGTGATTTTATTAAATTTATTCATTGATTGCACAAAAGAGACATGATCTGCTGGAAGTAAATTCCTTGTATGTCTCATACTAATTATATCCATCTCAGGTTGTGAAACAATTGGATTCAGCTTGGCAGTATTTTTGAAATGATAAAAACAAGAATGAACCAGCAATTTTTAACGGGAGATAGATTACCACCACCACCCCTCCCCCCAGGCTCCTCACAGAGGGAATAAAAAGAGGCAAGTGAGTCGAGAGCTTGTTGTTTGTTTGAAAGTTTCGATGAAAAGTCTAAATCCTTGTCAATTAGAAACAGTGACTTACATGATTAATCTGTAGATTAGCGGGCCATTTAAGGATTGTAGCTTAATGTTCACGTTTTCTGAAGCTGATAGACTCAACATGTTTTCTGACATGACAGCAGGTACAGTCATGCCACAGGGTTCTGAGTCCACCAGTGTGGCAGAACTTCACCCACTTTAGCACAGCGTGACACCACCAGCTGACTGCCTTCCAGTTAGCCCATAGGTGTTTCATCTCTGTAGGGTTTTACAGCATCAACACTGTCTGGGTCCTCTCTCATATCATGTCTGTTGGTGGACCTGCAGTTCTCCTGACCATGTAACTGTTTATTTGCATGAAGAATGAGTGAGATCCAATAATCTAAAACCTAATTTACTTCCAGGTTTTAACACTCATACTGGGAGCTGTTACTTGTGATCTGATCAGTCAGGATGCATGTTAGTTCCAGGTCTAAATCCATACGTGTTTGCTGTCACTCTGCAGGGTTCAAGGCACTTCTCCGGTATGAAGGCTTTGACAACGACACAAGTAAAGACTTCTGGTGTAATCTGTGCATCCCTGAGGTACACCCAGTGGGTTGGTGTGCTTCAAGCAACAAACCGCTTGTTCCTCCAAAAAGTGGGTTTTGTTCTAGACTTAAAGTTCAATTTGAAAGCTGTTGATTCTCCTGGATTTGACTGTTGTTCCTTCTGTAATATCTGGGATGTTCTTTACAGGTATTCAGCATAAGTACTCGAACTGGAAAATCTTTCTTGTGAAGCGCCTCACTGGAGCAAAAACACTGCCACCTAACTTTAATACCAAGGTGAGGTACTCAGCTGGCAGGGACGCCAGGGTCAGCTCAGTTCTGTCAAATCCTGTACATCTCTAAACTGTACATCAATCTTTTCTTCTTTTTTTTTTATCACTTAAGGTTCATGAGAACATGCAGTTTCCATTTAAGAAGCTGATGCGGGTTGAGGTAGTGGATAAGAATTACTTGTGCCGGACGCGGGTGGCGCTGGTAGAGCAAGTGATTGGAGGTCGCCTCAGGCTGGTCTATGAGGAGAACCAGGACGGCTTAGATGACTTCTGGTGCCACATGTACAGCCCTCTCATCCATAATATAGGCTGGTCACGGAGCATTGGACACCGCTTCAAACGATCAGGTGGGCTTTGAAGAATTGCAACATCTTCTAACAGGAATGTTCAGATGTTGAATAACATGCTTTGTTTTTTATGTCTTCATTTTCCCTAGATGTTACAAAGAAAACTGATGGTCAAGTTGATGCACCTGCACAATTCTTTCAGAAGGTAACACATACTTAATACTGGGCATCTGGCAGAATGTCATATTTAATTAAAGTTTGTCTTTTTAATGACACACAGGGGCGTGCCCAGAGGGGTAGCCCAAGGGGGCACAGGCCACCCTTCCAATTAGACTGGCCACCCAAGGTGCCCCCCCAAGCTGTCAATCAATATTTTCAATGGCACACTTCCATTAATCCTTTAATGTAAAAGTGTGCCATTGACATTGTGCTTTGACTGATTTTTTTCATTTTCATTTATGGTAGCCATTTAAATTATGATAAATGGTCTATAACTGACCTTTCGCTGGCCCCTCCTCCAAAACAGCTACTGTCCAATCACACAACTGTTACTATGTGAGCAGGTCTGACAAACATTAACTCCATGCAAGATGGTGAAGCAGTGTGCCCATATCTACTAACTAGATGTCAGGTGGAGCTCGATGCTGAGAAGCGTCCCAAGGGGTGGCACGGTCCACCCAGGGATGAGCGTGAGCCGGCTTGGGATTGACGCTGGCTCTAAACTAGATTTTTGTAAGTTTATAGGCCCATTTACATGTGCCACCCTTTTGGAAATCAGTGCCCCTACCTGACTCTCCCCAACAAAGATTTTCTAGACACATCCCCCGACAACACAGTTTCCTTAATGAAAAGAAAAGAATCAATATAGACCAAATAATATTTGAACAGATCTGGATCAGTTAGTGCAATGAAGCTGTGGACAGTGCAGTGCATTCCTCCTAACCGCAGACTGGAGGTCTCAAAGACAATGTTTATCTGTTCCATCCATCCCTGTGGCTCGTGGTGCTTTAGATATAAATGAAAGACATGAGTGTTTGTGGTCTGCAAACAGAAATACTTCAATTGCATCAGAATTATTCATGTTTACGCACAGCAACAACATGGTTAAACATGCAGCATTTACCATTACTATAGAAATGAATGTGGAGCTATTTATAGTAACACTAAGCGACAGCATAACTAACTCAGTCAAATTACAGTAACTAGAACAAAGAAAGAGCTAATAATGAGTTCAACACGTCATTTTTCATGAACTTTCTCTTTTTCTGCAGGTAGAATGTGATAATTCTCCTTCATAATTTAATACCTGAATATTGTTCATCCCTAGTTTCAACTGATCATAAAAGAAAAATATCTGCTCATCTGGTTGAATTGATGTTACTTTTTCCCACCAGCATTGGAATTTAATGCATCCGTTTGTTCTAAATACAAGAGACTTTCTCATGGTGGTTATACTACAAACTGAGATTTTGTGCTTGGCCAAATAGACTGAGTCGAGACCCAAACCTTTCAGTATCACAGGTACACTTGATTAGCAGCACCTGACTGAGAACATCCTTCTGATCTCTTGGTTTCTGTTAAATTCAGGTTGCTGTACACCATGTCATGCAGTCTGTTTTGACCTGATTCGAGATTTTTTGTGCTTTTAAACAGTCACAGTATTGAAACCACTACATTTTTCTGCCAGAACAGACAGGCATACCATCTTCCACTCACCCCAGGAATCCATGGTAAACCCGGCTGGAAGGGTCGACTCCGGGCATGACGGCTCCCCCTTTTTGAGTCTTAAATTTGAAAAAACTTTGTCCAGTAACACATTCAGTGCCACTTTCATATTTCTATAGAAATACATGGAATACTACTGACTTCCCGCAGGGGACATGGTAAGAAAATATTTTTGAGGTGAGAAAACAGAAAAATATATACATTGAGTTTTGAAAAGTCTCTACTCCTGTATTTACAGTGTTTCCTGTCTGCTGCGAAACAGGAAATTTCAGTGTACTGAAACTTAGTCTTTCTGCTCCGATATGGATGTTACATGTTAGTGATCCTTCCTATCGATCAGCCTAATGTGGGTTTCAGTGCTGTTTTCAAGTTTTATTGATTGAATAAACATGAGATTTTTAACTCCTGTCGATACACTGCAGTGACAACTGTGATGAACTGCCAAATGGATAAATTCTTATATATGAATATTTAATATGTCCTCAGCGGTCACCACACTCAAGTTTGTGGTTATTGTCCCCACCACTTTTAAAAACAAACTGATGGAAGCCAGCTGAGGTGGTTTGGGTGTCTAGTGTTTCAGACATGTCTCACCAGGAGACCTCAGGGTAGAGGTGGGAAAAATGATCGATTCTAAGATGCATCGCGATTCGGCCGTGCACGATTCTGCATTGATGCAGCATGTGACATAATCGTGATTCCCACTCAATCCAGGTTCTCAAGTGTCCTTGTCTTTAAGCTGCTAAAATGTTTTATCCAGCACACTTTGAATGAAAAACAAGGAATTGTTTTATTTGAATATTTGCACTTTTAAATAGACAGGCTAAGCCTATGCTATTTGTTTTGGTATACTACATGTGAAATGTAGAATCCTGTCTTATAGCTGCTGTACTGAAAATGTTATTTTTTTATACATACATTTTTTTTTATTTAAGTAATAGGCAGCACACTTTAAAAATGGTTGTTCACTTCAGTGGAAAGATTTATGTTTTGTCAGGTATACCGTAATAAAAAAGAATTCAAAACAATATCCGACTGCTTGTAGTAAGTTATTGAAAAATTGAGTGCGAAGAATCGTGATGTATTGCAGAATTAAATCGAATCTTTAGGCAGATAATCGGAATCAGATCGAATCGTGAGGCAGGTAGAGATGCACACCTCTACCTCAGGGTAGTCCACTGGAGAGCTTCCACCTCACAGCTGGCCTGAACACCTCCATGGATGATTTTGAGGCGGCAGCTGTGGAGTGGGTGGTCTAGGGTTTCTGTAGAAGCAGCTGCCCCAGTGACCCGTTTCCAGGCCGAACATGGATGAATGGACTGTTTTTGATGTCACAATAAAATGTGTTCCAGGTAAAAGATGTGGACCAGAATGGGGACTGGTTCAAAGACGGGATGAAGCTAGAAGCTATCGACCCCCTAAACCTCTCGTCTATCTGTGTAGCCACTGTAAAAAAGGTAAGAACACATTCTCCTGACATGCTGCCTCAGTCTGAGTCTCAGTCTTTGTATTCTTACTACAAACCACCCTAACCTGAAGTCATCCTGTCTTGTGTAGGTGTTGGCAGACGGGTACCTCATGATTGGGATTGATGGCTCGGAGGCTGTGGATGGATCAGACTGGTTCTGCTACCACGGCACCTCCCCCTCCATCTTTCCTGTTGGCTTCTGTGAAATTAACAACATTGAGCTTGCACCTCCTAAAGGTAAGTCTGAACTGTAATGTGTCCCGTGTTGTGATCTGGTATAAGATAAGGGGAATAGGGGCAGCTGTGGTCAAAAGGGGAAGGAAGTTGTCCTCGGATCGAAAGGTTGGAGGTTCGATTCCTGACCCGAACAAGCCATGTGTCAATGCGTCCTTGGGCAAGATGCTGAACCCCAAAACTTCCTCACGGGCGCCGTGACACGGGCAGCCCTCTGCTCCCTCGGGATGGGCTAAATGCAGAAGTGAATTTCTCCATTGTGAGATGAATAAAGTTGAAGTATTTTTTTTTTTTATTTATTATAAAAAATACTTTATTAATCCCCCCGAAAGGTTCCCTTGGGGGAATTGAGCAGTAAAAACATTATACAGTACAGTAGAACGAAATTACCATGGAAGATACATTTTAACCCTCACTCTCCTGAGGCAGCAGCGTCCAGCGCCAAACATAAGGGCACACAAGGATATACATACATACAGTACAGACCAAAAGTTTGGACACACCTTCTCATTCATTATTTTCATGACAATGAAAATAAAGAGATTCATACTGAAGGCATCAGAACTATAAGTTAACACGTGGAATCCTATACTTAACAAAAAAAGTGTAAAACAACTGAAAATATATCATATTCTAGGTTTTTCTAAGTAGCGACCTTTTGCTTTGACTACTGCTTTGCACACTCTTGGCATTCTCTTGATGAGCTTACCTATGTGAGGAAACAGAAAATTCAGTGGACACATTTAGGTGGAGGGGCTGCTTGAGATTGGGGGCAGTTTGTGGTCCTGTTCCTGAACCTCCCGGTCCTGTTCGAGATTTACAACCTTCTGTTTGCGGTGCTGCTCCGAGACCGCATCCAGTGTGCGATCCAGATCTCCAAATCTTTTAGTCCAAGTGTTGCCACATGAGGCCCAAACGTTCCACAACTTTAGAATTTGTCGATTCGTCAGGTAACCGAAAGTGCCAATCAGCAGGTATCCCGCGATCAAAAGTTCAAATCTGTACACATCCTCCACGTCTTCAACAGCCACAACAGACAGACATACCATCTTTTACTCACACCAGGAATCCATGGTAAACCCATCCGGAAGGGTCGACTGGTGGCTCCCCTTTTCCAGTGTGTTGATCTGTGATCCATTTTCAATTTCAATTATCAACAGCCAGCAGAGAGGAACGCAGACACAAGCAGGGCTCTGGTCACTAGTTATCGTTTATTTATCTTTATCCAGGTCAGCTGTTCAATTTCTCGCAATATTAATTTGAGGCCATATTGCCTATCCCTAGTCCTGTGCTCTGATCTGGTGTGTCCCATGCTCTGATCTGGTGTGTCCCATGCTCTGATCTGGTGTGTCCCGTGCTCTGATCTGGTGTGTCCCATGCTCTGATCTAGTGTGTCCCATGCTCTGATCTAGTGTGTCCCATGCTCTGATCTGGTGTGTCCCATGCTCTGATCTGGTGTGTCCCGTGCTCTGATCTGGTGTGTCCCATGCTCTGATCTGGTGTGTCCCATGCTCTGATCTCTGACTCTGCCCCTCAGGGTACACTAAGCTGCCATTTAAATGGTTCGACTACCTCAGAGAAACAGGATCAGCAGCTGCTCCTGTCAAACTCTTTAATAAGGTGAGGTTTGAGTGCTTCTTCTTCTGATCATTATTAATATGTGAAAGTTCCAAAATGTTCGACACTTCCCTGAACATTACATTCCCCAGAAACATTTGTTGTAAAATAAGACTCCTTTCTCATTTTCCTTTCATGGTTTGTCCAGGAGATTCCCAACCACGGTTTCCGGATAGGCATGAAGCTTGAGGCTGTTGATTTGATGGAACCGCGACTGGTATGTGTTGCCACTGTGACGAGGATTGTGCACCGGCTACTAAGGATTCATTTTGACGGCTGGGAAGATGAGTATGACCAGTGGGTGGATTGTGAGTCACCTGACCTCTACCCAGTGGGTTGGTGTCAACTGACAGGGTACCAGCTCCAACCACCAGCCTCACAGTGTAAGAAAACGAACTTTGAAAATGTATCGTTTAACACAACTTCTGTTCCATCTAATTGAGGTTGATTTACTTTGTGCATTGGTCCAATATTGGTGTCAAAGCAGCACATCACATCTTAACAGCAAGCAAGAAAACATAATCTACACATGCATAAGTATTGATACACTTTTTTTAGAATGAACAGCTTGAGTTTCATATACCTACTGGAACAGTAACCGATCTGAGGTTTTACAGTGCACTGCACATTTCTGTTCATTTTATGGTTAGGTGTTGATCCTGATAATACCAGTGATACAACTAATGACACTAAAAATCTGGACATTTTATTTGGGATTTTAACTTACAAGCATTAAACGTAATTAATTCTGACGAGGATTTTCCATCTTTTAGTTTGTATGACTGCGTACATTTATGATTACAAGGCTCTTGAAACCAGCAAGATCCTGAATCGCTGATAGGATGGGTCTAAATATTGGTGGGACGGAACACTGGCTGAATGGTCTAAATACTGGTCGGATGAGTCTAAGCGCTGATGGGATGGGTCTAAACCGGGGGTGTCAAACTCCAGGCCACGAGGGCCACTATCCTGCATGTTTTAGATGTTTCCCTGTTTCAACACACCTGATTCAAATCCTCTGCATTTCAACAAGTTCTGCAGAAGCCTGTTTACAACTTGTTTATTTGAATTTGGTGTGTTGAAGCAGGGAAACATCTAAAACATGCAGGATAGTGGCACTAGAGGCCTGGAGTTTGACACATGTGGTCTAAACGCTGATGGGATGGGTCTAAACGCTGATTGGGTACCAACACAGATTTTTAAGATAACGTTGCCTCTGGTGACAGGCAGGTTTGTTGTGGATCATAAATGTCTGCCGTTGATGGTTCTTCATATCAGCTGTGAGATCTGCTGAGTTCAAGCTCTCAGGTTCCTGAATGTGAATCCTTGTTTTAATGATGTTGTTTTGGTATTTGTGGTTTCAGATAACAGAGAACTGTCTCAATCTGTTCCCAAGCAGAAGAAAAAGACCCCACAGTACAAAGGCCAAAAGAAAAGTCAGTTATCTCTCACACTCTGTCCTATCTCACCTCCTCCTCCCACCTTCTGCACCTTGTGCTCTTTCTCTGCTCATCTCACTGCTTATACCTGCAGTGATTAGTTCAATGTAAACTAATCCCTGCAATTCTAATCAAATGTAGAAATAAACTAAGTTGTATGTGAGAATTTATCACCAGATCGTCAGCAGAATCTGATCTGTGGGTCATAATACAGCTGATATAATGAGCTGCTGTTGTTACGTTGTGGGAGATGCTCTGCAGTTTAACCCCACCCTGTCCAGAAGGTGCTGGATAATGGCAGACCGCTGTGTGAGGCGGGGTGCTCACATGACATCATGACAGAGCTCTGCTGTTCTCGGTTCTGTGTAAAATCTAACATTTAAGCTTGTCTGTGCAGATTTCTGACTGATCCGTCTTTCTTTCCTTCTGATAATCAATCTGGTTCTGAGAACAAGATCGCCCTCTGCTGGTTCCTGGAAGAATCTCCTCATTAATTGAAGCCAACTCTTAATTATTTATTTATCTATACAGATGAAACAAAAGTGAAAATGTTGAATTTACATTTATAACTAAATTATTAAAGTAAGATTTATACTGACTTTCATTTCTTCCCAAATGAAAGACTTTGGGTAGAGAACTTGTTGAGCCTGTTTGACAGTCCGTGGTGTTGCGGCTGCATCCTGCGGTGTGGTGGTTTGAGTCCAGCTTACCAGGGGCTTATTCAGATGGGCACATCAGTGCAAGAGACAGCAGCTTCAGCTCAAATCAAAGGTTTCTCCTTAAGCTCTCATCTTTAACCTTCCTTCCTGGTCTGCAACCCAAACACTGAGACATGATCCAGCTAAACTTAACCGTGTGTGTAATAAGCCCCTGGTAGCTGACCCAAGTCTGGCTTGGTGTTTAGAGAGGAAGATTCCGGTTGGTCGGCGGCCCTTCAGTCAGGCAGGCAGGAGGAGGAGCAGCTTCTCAGGGGACGAAGAGCAGAGTCCACCCAGTTACCATGCCCAGGGGCCCACTCGGCCCCAAACTCACCTCCATCACACCCACAAATCAGGTAACGTCACACTAATGACTAAAGCAGCACGGCCAAGAGCCTCCGAGGCCGAGGCAGAGCCTCACTGTGGAGCTGCTGATGAAGCAGCCTTCAGCACATCTTCATCCTCACATGACCTACACTTGTTTTACATTGTTCATATTATTCCCAAGGAACGTTGAGGATGTTCCTGTTATTCTGTCTTCTCTTTTAAGGAACCACTATTTGTTTCATTGAACATGTTCTCTAGTTTTACTCAGAACCTTTTCCCTCTCGTGTCCTGTCCTTCCTGCAGAGTCTCTCCTGAGAACGAAAGAAGACACCGCCGAGGTGGACGAGTTCACCTTCTCACAGGGCACCTCCGACCAAGAGAGCAACAGCTCAGGCAGCTACTACATCAAACAGGAACACTGAGGCCAGATGGTCGGTGGGGTGGGGGGGGGGGTCACACTAGGATCAGGAACCGCTTTAAAACCAGGGAAGACTGCTAAAGTCCTGAAGAACAACAAACTATCCATCAGAACAATCCCTCAGCCCTGCAGCTGCGCCTCAGGAAAAGATGTCTGGGTTGCAGCAGAACTCTGGCTGAGGTTACACGGGTCTGGACCTTCAACTTTCTCCACCCCGCTGTCTGCTCTGGAGTCCAGGGCTGCTGCTGCCTCAGTCTGGGCGACACCCTGACCTGAAACTGTGAGGAGTTTTTATTGAGCCGGTCTTCAGTTAGTTTCCAGCTTCAGCAGCATGAGGGACCCGACCCAACGTGAAGCTGATCTGGAGTTCAGTTTTCTGTTGTCAGGTGGATTTTTAGTACTTGAAGATTTGATTCAGATTTCATGATGGCGTTTTGTTTCACCTTCAGTGGCCGTGACGGAAACGCCACGCGTCTTCATTACGTAACAATCAGAAGAAACCCAAATACTCAGGTTTCTCCAGAGCTGGTACAGATCCCAAGATCCAGCTGGTTCTGGATTAGACTGATCCTGGATCAGATTGGCTGGCCTCAGATCAGACTGGATCTGGATCAGACTGGTCCTGGTACCACCTGCATTTACTCCTGACTCAGCTGACTGAGACCAAATGGTTCTTAGTTGTTTTACTCGTACATTCATGGGTTCTACTGGAGTCTTCAGATTGTTCGCTCTGACATCAGCTGGCAGGTCTTCGGTGATTGGAACTCAGTGGTTCTTTGGACTTTATCAGAAAAGAGAGGCGGTTCTTCTGTAGAACATCCTGTGAGCCTCCGGTCCCTCTTCAGGAACATGATGTCTGATCGTTTGCAGACCAAATGAGGATTTCAGATTATCTCTCGAGCTTTTGATTGACGTCTGAAACGCGTACTTTGTTCTCCGTCCCTCGTTTAGAAGCTTCTTTGTTCTTTTTGTTTGTCAGACTGTTGATCTGATTGTGTTTCTAACTCCAGACACTCAGATGAATCCAGATGTGCACGCCAAACATGTACTGCTGACGGCTCCGTTTCCTAGGTTTACTGAGGTTTCAGGATCCTTTTCTCAGGACTAGAAGGCTTTCATCCTCATCATCCTCATTATTAAAAGGTTTTATTACAGATTCAGATATTTACCGAAGTACTTCGGCACATTCCTCTGAGCTTCCTGCTGTTACTTCATGATCAGCTCATCGGTTTCAGATAAAATCCATCGTGACCTCGTTCACCTGCACCCTGCCAGCTGTTTGACTGAACGGTGACACAGCTGCAGCGTGGATGGGCCCAACACAAACATCTGGATTAGTTGAACAGTAATGACGTAGAAATTAAACTATATACATTTAAAGAGAATATTATGAAGTGAAACGTGTGAGTGAATGAAATGAAAGACAGTTTATTGTTGTAATAAAGTTATTTTCATCGTACAGTCCGGGCTGATGAGTCCAAACCGGGTGGCGCGCAGGCTGTTAGCACACTGGAGAGGGACCATCCAGGCCGACGAGTCCAAACCAGGTAGAACTCGCCTTCATTGTAGTAAAACCTTCAGGGTTTACTGTTAAAAAGCAGCTGTAGATCCAATGATGCATTAAAACCACAGATAC
This sequence comes from Pachypanchax playfairii, assembly GCA_006937955.1. Classification (NCBI taxonomy): domain Eukaryota; kingdom Metazoa; phylum Chordata; class Actinopteri; order Cyprinodontiformes; family Aplocheilidae; genus Pachypanchax; species Pachypanchax playfairii. Next base: position 1,161,509 of record SSNP01000152.1, on the reverse strand, counting down.
TGGGAACTGATCTTCTGAAGAGTCCCAACATCTGGAGCATCAAGCTAGTTTCAACTCTGTTGGAGGCCGTGCTGATGTTACCCGTCTCATGGCAGAGCCGCGTGTATGCAAATGAGTTCCTAATGCACTTGAGCCACAGAGAGAAACAATCTGTATCTATAAGGAACATATAGACAGTGTGTGTGTGTGTGTGTGTGTGTGTGGGGGGGGGGAGGGACTCCTTTCATTCTCTAAGCTAAACCTTTGCAACTGTTTGTCAACTACCTCCTAATAAAGCAGCAGTTAGTTGGAACGGAGCCGGCGCGGGCATCCCGACCCGCTCAACCGGAACACCAGAACCTTTTCATCTGAATCTTATGCAATAACAGATCCCGATTATTTTACTATGTTGAATAATCTATCACCTACAGATGTTGGGATATATTAATATAGATCATTTAACAGAATGCTGTAGTATAACTGAGTATTTAGTGCAGATATTTCTATAAAATACTGATGGAAGGCTTCAGGAGTCGCAGGACGTTAGAAGATCCAAACCGTCTTCTTGTCTGTCTCATGACCAGGTTTTAGTTTGATGTGAAGCTCAGAGGCGTCTTGGTCGTATAGACTAAACAGAAGAAGAAATATTTGGTTCCAAATGCAGCCGAAACAAGTTTCTAATCTACCAAAATGTTAAAAAATGAATTTGTGATAACGTGATCGACTCCTAATATGTAAAGTCAGAATTTGCTCTAAAATGTTTGATTCTAAAAGAAAACCATAATTTAATAAGTTGAACATGTTTTTCTGTGAAGGATTTCAGCAACTTGTTGAAAGTCTTCAGCTCCATTTGTTCATGAGTGGGATGTCCCACTGTCCTCTTGACTGGACACCGTGTCACCAGTGGACCTTAATGTCTGAGGACAGAGCTGGACCCAGTCCTGTCCACCAGGGTCTGTTTCCACTCGTCTCCTGGGATTAACACAGAATTCTGAGAAAAGTCCCGTCTTCAGATAATCGTTTTAATAAATCTGTATATATCTTAATGTTTGCTGTAAACTATTGACAAAACTTTTTGTATATTTTTGACAGTTTTGCTTAAATATTGTGGATGAATTTTATTAGTTTGGTTAGTTTCTGTTTTTTATAAGAATCTTTGTCAAAGTGTTGTTAAACTTTGACTTCCAGTTTTCCAATCTGGTCTTGTCCTGGCTGAAGGGTCACTGCTGAAGGCCTCGGGGGTCTGGCCCCGGCCGAAGGCCTTGTGGATCTGGCCCTGGCCGAAGGCCTCGTGGGTCTGGCCCCGGCCGAAGGCCTCGGGGGTCTGGTCCCGGCCGAAGGCCTCGTGGATCTGGCCCCGGCCGAAGGCCTCGTGGGTCTGGCCCCGGCCGAAGGCCTCGGGGGTCTGGTCCCGGCCGAAGGCCTCGTGGATCTGGCCCCGGCCGAAGGCCTCGTGGGTCTGGCCCCGGCCGAAGGCCTCGGGGGTCTGGTCCCGGCCGAAGGCCTCGTGGATCTGGCCCCGGCCGAAGGCCTCGGGGGTCTTGTCCCGGCCGAAGGCCTCGGGGGTCTTGTCCCGGCCGAAGGCCTCGTGGGTCTGGCCCCGGCCGAAGGCCTCAGGGGGGGTCTGGCCCCGGCCGAAGGCCTTGTGGTCTGGTCCCGGCCGAAGGCCTCGTGGGTCTGGCCCCGGCCGAAGGCCTCAGGGGGGGTCTGGCCCCAGCCGAAGGCCTCGGGGGGTCTGGCCGAAGGCCTCGTGGGTCTGGCCCCAGCCGAAGGCCTCGTGGATCTGGCCCTGGCCAAAGGCCTCGTGGGTCTGGCCCCGGCCGAAGGCCTCAGGGGGGGTCTGGCCCCAGCCGAAGGCCTCGGGGGGTCTGGCCAAAGGCCTTGTGGATCTGGCCCCGGCCGAAGGCCTCGGGGGTCTTGTCCTGGCCAAAGGCCTCGACTTGACATTTCATTACTAAGACGGGTCTTTTGTATGTGGCAGCCCTGATATTAAACTATGAAATTGTGGTGCTTTTTTTTATGAGGATGAACATTATATGGGATTAATGTTGTCTGAAAATAATCATGAGTTCAGAGGGTTCTAAATGAAAATTTTATTTTGTATACAAATTGAAAGGTTTAACTCTATTGACCCTCGAGGTACATTAGACGGCATTTGAAAGTTAGTGTTTGTTTTTGTGTTGTGATAAAAGCCTCGATGGACTTTGTACATTCAGCCACATACTGGACGTCACTGATGGCTCGTGTTTACAAGTGTTGCAAACTGTTTCAGCATGGCTGTGAAATTTCTTTGATGGCTTTTGTAAGATTTTACTTTTACACTGAATAAAATTGTTTGACTTCAGACTTTTTTTCTAAATCCTTATTTACAGTTTCAACACTCAGTTTAATGAGTTGATTGACGTGTTGACTGGGTCAGACCCTGCGACCACCACCCAACAGCCACCGGACCTCGGGGTTACAAGGCAACCTGCTTCACTGCGTCGTTTTGTTTATAATGGCGTGGTGCATCATGGGTAAAACATCTTGACTGTGTTGCAGGAATCTGAAACCTTCCAAACACGTCGTGCTTCAGTTTCACATTAAATTTAACAGAACTGTTTGAGGAACGTGTTCTGAAAGATTTCCCACTCGGAGGTCCGACAGCGCGGGTGTTCTGGTGAACTTGAAGACGTTTGTGCTCAGTGAAGTAACACAGCTGGTCTCATGTGCATTTATTGAAAAGAGGAAGTTGAACAATCTGACAGGTTTGTAGTCAGTGATGGTTGTTCGGAGAGGTGGAATGTTTTTACAGGAATGACATCAGATTACACAGTATGACAATGATTCAATGGGTAGAGGAGGAGCATGTTCTCCTTGTACGCTATAGGGAGGGACCAGAAGTCTAAGGCAAGAGTTTAACTGGTCTATGACTTGAAGGAGAACTGCTGGAACCTGGAGCAGCTCAGTAGAGCCAGCTGAAGGCACAGCTGGTGTAGCTGACCAGCTCCTCAGGTGTGAACCACAGGGAGATCTCCTTGTTGGCACTTTCCACCGAGTCGCTGCCGTGGATGATGTTCCTTAGAGGTGAAACAGTAAAAACAGGATCAGATGAGAAGCTGTTTCGTCAAACTTCTTGTATGTTTCAGTCCGTTAAACCAACACGTTTTCACACCTGCACAGGTGTGTTTAACACGCAGGTTCCAGTCTAACCTGATTCTAAAACAAACTGAACTCACTTGCTGACGTCGATGCAGAAGTCTCCCCTGATGGTTCCTGGTTTGGAGTCTGCAGGATTGGTCTCCCCCAGCATCACTCTGCCCGTCTTCACAACACCTTTACCTTCCCACACCTGGAATCCATACGGCACATCAGCACACATCTGCTTTCATCTCCACAAAAAGCCCACGGTTTTAGGTCAAAAGTTTGACTTTTTTTTCTGCAGCTGCTTGATCCAGTTTAGCTTTCCAACACTGGAGTTTAACAGAACCAGTTCTGAAATGAACAGGGGTCTCCTTTATATAAGGTCAATGCAAAGCAGGACATGAATACTGATACATGAGGAAGATGAGATATATCGCAACTAAACAAAAAAACAAGATCAACTTCAGGGATGAAAATGAAAGTGTTAGTGGGTGAGGTGGAGGCTAGGAGAGACATTTTATTTGGTGGAAACAGCAGCGGTGTCACAAAAGAAAAAAACTCAGAGTTGCAGCGTCTGCAGTGCAGACTGTCAGTGCAGCTGACAGGACGGTGTACGGTCTTGTGTCAGAAGGAGGGCGACACCGACCTGACAGAAACAACCAATAAACCCAGTAAAACACCTTTTGTAATACATGGCTACGTTAACAAATTTTAGCATGTTTTAAGGAGACAGACTAATATGTCGTGTCTTTTCAGCATTTACACATGGGCGAGGTTGAGGTCGTCAGACTGTCCCCAGCACCAGTGCTGCCGGTGGTCGGGTTCTGACTAAATTCAGTCTGTGATACAGACAAACACCATCGGTGATATCCGAGACAAATGAATTAAAAAATAATAATTGGGTTGTGTAACATTGTGTCAGCCGTTGGTGCCTTAAATGATGTTAAAAAAAAATTAAATGAACCTTGTTGTCATCTCAAACGCTGCATTACACCCTCAGACCCAATTGTTCCCCGAGTAAAGGCTTCCTGTCGAGGAGGAGGCGTATTATGTATTTCTCTTCGTACTAAAAAATGTTTTTAGGAGAGCTACAGCTCACTACAAGCTGCAATATAGATATAATTGCTGTTCTGAATGTTTATAATAACATGAATCTATAATTAATGTTTGGTGTGAGGTGAAATGACGTGTGAGAGGAGTAATATGCAGTCTGACTGCAGTTCACCACCTCACCAACTGCGTCGTCTCCAATGTCCGTACGCACGGTTCAGAGTTGGCGTACAGGTGTGCACGTTTTCAAGTCAAGTTTGTTTTTCATAAATCACAACTTTTGCTTTGAAAGTGGCGTACGCTACTTTCAGGCCCCATTTTGTGCGAACGCAGCGTTTATAAACGAGACCCTTGATCTTTTCATGTGACCTTCAAAGCCTTAAAAAGTTGAAGCTTTAATTCTCTCTCGGCCTGCTGTTTGTTGTGTTCTCACCATGGCAACCACTGGACCAGAGCTCATGTAGTTGACAAGAGACGGAAAGAAGGGCCGGTCCTTCAGGTCGATGTAGTGCTTCATCAGGAGGTCCTCGGAGGCCTGAAGAGGAAGGACACTCATTTACTCATGTTGTGCTCCAGGGTTCATCACTACAGCAGCTCAGAAGGACTAAAACAAACAGGAATGTTTTTAAAGTGCAACTTGTCCCCAAATCAACTTGTGATGATAAACTCTGAGTGTCTAATAACGTTCAACTTGTTTCAGTTTCAACTAATCCATCATGGGTTTCACCAGCCCTACATTCAGATAATTCACCACTAGATGTCACTGTTGCTCAGATTCATTTAGCTGCAGCCTAAATGTTAAACGGGCTGCTCTGGAGGATGGACAGGATGAACTCAACACGATGCTCGTTTTTCTTTTTTAAGCAGATTATTTTTATTTTAATGAATTAATGTTTGGAGGATAGTTTAAAGTGCAGCATGGAGTTGATTTGAGTGGGACTCTTATTGTGAAGGGACTGACCCTTTCTTTTTGGCTTCATCACTATTTTACTTCCTTGGCTTTGTAAACTGGTGATTGATGGAGGGTTTCCTCTGGAGGATCCACTCAGGACTCAGGATGAATTATCAGATTTTTACCTGCCTACCTCTTATTTCCATCCATCTTGTGTCTGGCCACATGTTGATCCAGATGTGCAGAAAGTAAAAGTCTAGTTAATAAGCATAGAACCATCTTCTGCCACATGAAACACCTCAACACAATCTGTTTCTTAAATGCCATTTAGAAAAGGCTTTTATTTTTTTTAGTGTTTGTCAAGCAGGTTATTTCCTGTTTACAGGGGATCCTTCCTTTCCACTGCTGCAGCAAAAAGGAAAATGGGATGTAGTCAGCTGATTTGAACAAATAAAGAGTTGGACTCAAATCTGCAGAACCCAAGTCTTCTCTGCAGGTAATTGGATCAGGATCTGGACTGGACTGAAGTGGATTACATGTAATGATGTGTGATGTGATTTGGACTGGTAGCTTTTTCTGTCTGGTGATCTGAAATAACCTGTTATAAATTGCTGGTTTATAAACAAAGTGAATCCTTGTTACTGCTCTGATAATCACACAGACCAGAACTTGTAACCGCAGCAGTCAGGTGACCTCAGAAGACTTCCTGCCCCACCCTACATCAGGGACGTCAGGGTTCAGTATCAGATCAAACATTTGGAGCTAATCGTTTGTCCAGGAATAGATCAGGAACCTAAGCAGCTTGCAGGAAGTGGCTCAAAATAAAAAGCTCAAGTCCTTTACTCACTTGGAGCATCTTCATGCCCACCAGCTTGAAGCCCTTCATCTCAAACCGCTTGATGATTTCTCCCACGATGCCGCGCTGCACGCCATCAGGCTTGATGGCAATGAAGGTGCGCTCCTGCAGCTCAGCCATGATTCTGGAACAAAACAAGACACAGAAACTAAGAAGTAGATAAAACAACCGAAGGGCCCTGCAAGCGGAGCGGCCCAGTCACTCACTGCACTCTGCTGACACAGAGGGGGCGGAGTCTGGCTGCTGATGGTGCCAACCCCATTACACCAACGAGCCAGTGCAGATCTGACTGACACCTGGACAGCACTGCAGCACAGGACCGCTCCGCCCACACACAGTTACCATGGCGCACACACCAAACAGTGAACCAATCACAACCCTGTGACTCCTTCCACCGTACGTGGATCACTTGAGTCCAGCACTTTGCCTCCACCATTAATGTTTTCCTTTTCTCACAACAACCACAAATTTTACTTTAATTACATCATTTATTAGTCAATACATCCATTTACAGTTCAGGACAAGCCCCGCCCTTTATGGGAACAACCCTCGCCATCATCACGGTCAACCACAGGATGGTGCATTGCATCATCTGAGCAATGGGACAAATGGTTCACAGGAATTTGTTATTCTAAAAAGCAGTAACATGTAATTACCATGAAAAGTTGTAAGACTGGAACATGTTCTCAGAGACTGGCCCTCTTTGTTTATCTACAGGGGGATGGGCTGTGGAGGCTCCGGGAGCCCCAGAGGTTCGGGGGAGGGGGGGTTGCTCTGAGTATTTGATTGGATGTAATGGGTCTGATTGGACACATGTAATAATAGCTGGTGGTTTTAGGCAAGTTGTGTCACCATGGTAACACGGCTTTCAGTTATTCTACGAGTCTCTGTCAGTTTGGAGATCAAGACTGAATCACCATAATGAGAGGCAAACGAGTCCGGCAGCAGATTTCCGCTGCAACTGGTCTTCCGTGTCTAACGTCTTTACTTCACCGGAAGGTTTTTAAGGGACGTACCGAGGAAACTTCCTGGAACAACGTGCGCTGGTGACAGAACTCGGTATTACACCGGCTTCAGTTCAAGCTCACATAACTCTGTATTCGGGCCCGGGTCTTGAAAGCAGGTTAGAAACCCTGGACTCGGGACCTGTTCAGGCCCGGGTCTTGAAAGCAGGTTAGAAACTCTAGACCCGGAACGTGTTCAGGCCCAGGCCTTGACATACGGCCACATGGTACAATATTTTCACTGGAACCTGTACCAGGGAAGCAGGGACCAGCTCACTTCACGCAGGCACCCCATAAGATTGAGTTAAATGATTTAAGAACTTGTCGTTACAGCCAGGATTTAGATTATAATAAAAAACCCGCGGTTCGGCCACTTCCTGACGAGCTGTGACTTCAAACACGGTCCAATTATAAAGCGTTAGAATCCGGATCAATCCCTAACAGACAAAATGTTACAAGTGAGGAAAAGTACAATTTACTTACCTAAACTTGACGAAGAGCCTTCGGTGTAACAATGGAGAGACACTCGACGTGGAAAAGAGACCGACTGCGCATGCGCAGCCGCTTTTCAGTCATGAAGGCGGAGACTGGTAACGGCAAGCCACCGAGGCCAAAATTGTTCACGTCGATCATTTCTGATGGAAAACCAGTCGCTTTATTAAAAAAAAATTCTATTGTTTTACCATGAAACATACAGGGTATAAAATATAATTCTGTCAAAAAACATGGATATAACTGTATAGATAAAGAACAACATTAACAACATCATATTTAACATAAAGAAATGTACATTAAAAAATCGAACGAAAATGAAAACTACCGGGGTATTTAAAGGGTTCCTTTTAAATCAAAGGCTTTACTGTAGCTTAGACATCTAATAGCTTTCGGACAGGTTATACCTTTTAAAGTATCAAAATAAATTCGTAATTCAGTTTTAAATTTTGTAAATATTGGGGAATGTATTGGACCACTTGCATTTATGGATATGGAATTTCCCAAACAAAATCAGCAGGCTAACAGTAAATGAGTGAGCTGTGGTAAGCTCTTTTTTTCTTTAAGAAGAAGAATATTCTTTAATTGTAATTTAATATTTGTGCTCAAGCATATTAAAATTAATAATTATATTTCAAATCAAAAATATTTGAGAAATATACATTCATAAAATAGGTGCATAATGGTCTTAGAAGCTGAATGACAAAATGTACAAGAGTCATCTAGATCTTTTCTGGCTATTTTTAGAACATATTTTGCAGGATATATTAGATGAATGGTTTTAAAATGAACTTCTTTAATTTTGTTTACCACTAAATATTTATCAGTAATAGTCCATATCCTTGACCAATTTGCATTAGTAAAAATATTGTTCCAAAAGAATTGACATTTAGGAATTGTTTGCGCTTGAATTAATTGTCTGAAATATTTATTATTACATTTTTCGTCCAAGATATTAATTCCAATAATTAAAAATTCTTTTGTAGGAGCTAAGTTCTGTTCTCTATTATTTTGCAATAATGTAATAAAACCGAGTGGAATTGCATTGAATATTGTAGAGTAATCGTTTAAAGAAATATGCATGTTAAAGGTGATGAGAAATTAAGTATAAGAAATCAAATGACCTTTCTTGTTAAATAATTGGGAAAAAAAGTTTATCTTATTCTGAGACCACTTTTCATAGAAAATAGATTTATTTTTAAATTTAGTAAATTTGTTATTCCAGATTAGATATTTGTGGGGAGAAATGTCATTTTTGTAAATAAGAAGCCAACAAAATAAAGCCTACTTATGAAAAGTGGATAACCTAATGGGAATTTTATCGAAATCAAAATCGCATTTTAGAAGGAAATCTATTCTTCCCACATTTTAAAAGACTAGATTTGGTATTAGATACCACATTTTATTTTTATTTTTTATAAAGTATTTAATCCAATTAAGGTCAGTGTCAATTTTATTTATAAAGTGCATTTACAGCAGCATAAGCTGCCCCAAAGCGCTGTACAAGGCACAACACACCAAGGTTAGCACAATCAACAATAAAAACATAAAATAAAATAAATACAGAGCAGTTACAGTTCACAATAAAAACTGTTAAAAAATATTAAGCTGCTCAAGTCAACCTGCATTAAAAGCCAGTTCAATTTTTTTTTTTTTTCAAAAAAAGTCACCAGCTTATGTAGATAGTTTTCGATTACGTGACCTTTGGCTTCCTTCCAGTCCGGCGGCAGCCATGTTAGAGGTATACTTAAAGTAAACAAAGCAATTTCACAAATCTACGTTTATGGCGTTTGTGGTTTTTGAAAAAGGTTTCTCAGACATCAGAAAAGTATCTAAATTACGTAGCTACATTTGATAACATTACTAAGGCCAGATAGGAAGAGAAAATAAAGCTTACTGACAATAAAGCTCTGTGCTAAGTGAGCAAGAAGTGTTCAGAAGTAACGTATCCAGACATAAATTACCTTGTTCTCACCCAAAGTGCTTACACGTTAGCAGAAATGAAATAATACAAGTCCTTCCGGTCATACAACTACTTCATAAGTGGATTTGTGCAGGATCTAAAACATTTATTGATAAATAAAATCAGCTTGTTCGCGGCGAAAGTGAAGAATTCCCAGAGGATAAATCACTTCACTGTTACCGTGAACCACACCTGACGGAAGAAGAGCCACTGTTCTGTTCAACAAGTCGCATTTTTTTAGCCTACAAAAAAACAGTAACTACAGAGCACTTCATCCACCGGATCTTGGTCTTCTCTCACACACACACATCCTTCTCCTTTCATCCTCTCTGCGCCAAAACTAACGACACCAACAGCATCTGTGATTCATCACAAAAAACAGCAGTGAACATTTTCCAGCAGTAAACAGACTCATTTGAGAGTAGTGTTTACAACACTGTAACTGTAAACAGAGCAGCTGAGAAGGTCCTCACAATTGTTTCAAATAGTAACATTGTGTCCACCTCACCTCCACAAGTAGATGTCATTTATTTAGCACAGGCGTTACAGGACAGTATTGCCATGAACCGACTGCCAATGCCTGAGCCTTCTACATTCACAGGTGACCCAATACAGTTCATCGAATGGAAAGCTTCATTCACTGCACTCATCGATAAAAATAACATCTCACCTGCTGACAAACTGCACTACTTAAAGAAATATGTAGGAGGTTCAGCTTGCAAAACACTTGATGGCATCTTCTACAGGAATGACAGTGATGCATATGATGATGCATGGGAACGCCTCAACCAAAGGTACGGACATTAATTTGCTTAATTTGCTTCATTTGATACAAACCAAGGACTCTACAGGATTTAGAGCATTTGCTGATCTCATTCAGACATGTTATGAGGCTATGCCCCATATTGAAGGCTTAAATATTCTCAATGATTGTGAAGAGAACCAAAATCTTGTTCAAAATTTACCTGACTGGGCAGCTGCAAGGTGGAATCGTCAGGCTACTCAGTTCATGAAAGAAAATGGGAAGTTTCCAACCTTAAAGAAGTTTGCAGAGTTAAAGTCTTCTGAAGCAGAGATTGTGTGCAAACCGATCACATCATTTCAAGCACTTCACTCTGCAGACTTTAACACATTCACTGGAAAAGGTTACCAAAGGGAAAAAAGAACCACCTCCAGTGTTTTCCATACGCAGACAGTAACAGAGGCTGATAACACAGAACCAAAGTCAAATGTTAAACCACTGTGCATGCTCTGTCAAGACAATGGACACAAACTTCACAGTTGCCTGCGGTTTAAAGGAAAGTCACTTGAAAAACAAAGAAACAACATAAAGGAGAAAAAGTTCTGTTACGGCTGTCTCAAACCCAGACACAGTGCAAGGGACTGTCAGTAAATGGTACGTGTCCTGTATTTGTATAGCGCTTTTCTAGTCATTCAGACCACTCAAAGCGCTTTCACACTACAAGGTTTTGCATTCACCCATTCACACAACCCGATATGTAAACCGGGGGGAGAGGGTAGGGGCTAACACTCACAAAACCTGATACACAGATCAGGGGGCAACATGGGGTTCAGTATCTTGCCCAAGGACACTTCGACATGTGGCGGTGGAAGCCGGGATCAATCCACCAACCTTCAAATTAGAGGACGACCGCTCTAACCACCAAGCCACAGCCGCCAGTACAGACTCGTATGTGAGATTTGTAAGAGAAAAAAAAACCCTACTTGTCTCCACGACTTCAAATATGACTACGATAAATCAGTCACAAACCCAACACAGAACAGGCTGCAACTACCCTGTCTCTTAATGCAGAAACTAAGAATGTGTGATCACATCAATGATTGTGCCAGTATGGGTCTCATCAGAGCAGAATCATGGTATGGAAAAGCTTGTGTATGCGCTCTTAGACACTCGAAGTGATGCAGTGTTCATTGATCAAGATATTTCTAACACTCTCAAAGCTAAGTCCACCCCGATAAAGTTAAAACTTACTACAATACTTGGTAAAGATGCTGTTGTGCTGAGCAAACATGTCTCAGGTGTCAAAGTGAGAGGCTACAACTCTTCAGAAATGATTGAACTCCCTTCTGCTTACACTAAAGACTGTATACCAGTGAGCCACTCCCATATTCCTACCTGCGAAACGGCAAGGAAATGGAATCATCTCAAGAATGAATAAGATTCCCCCACTGTTTGAGTGTGAAGTTGGCTTATTAATAGGCTACAATTGCTCTAAGGCACTGGCTCCAAGGCAAGTAATATTAGGCGATAATGAACCTTAAGCAGTCTGCACAGCATTGGGCTGGAGTGTTGTATTCCCCACACTCTCTCATGATGACTCTTTAAGTATGTCTACTGTGTGTCACAGAGTTTCCGTCAAAGAGCTCCCCCTTGTGACTCCTGCTGACGCACTGAAAGTTCTCGAATCTGACTTCAAGGATGATAACAAGGTAACAAATCAGTGTTACAAGATCATATTCTCTTTCTGAACACATTAAAGGGAGCCATTTACAAAAATGCCAAAGGACATTATGAAATGCCGCTTCCATTTAAGGAGAGACCGCACTTACCTGACAAGAAGCAAATGACCACTGTGCGACTTCAAACCCTCCGGGACCAACAGTACAAGGAACAATACGTAAAGTTTATGAGGGAAGTTTTAGAAAATGGTGAGGCAGAAGAAGTGCACGATGAAGCAAAGAAAGGTGAAAAGTGGTATATTCCCCACCATGGACTATATCATCCTCAAAAACCAGATAAACTCCGAATAGTCTGTGATGCATCAGCAAAATACAAAGGAAACAGTCTCAACGATCACTTACTGTCTGGCCCAGACTTGTTGAACAATCTAAATGGTGTTCTCATCAGATTCAGAAAACATCAAGTTGCATTGTTGTGTGACATTGAAAAAATGTTCCACCAATTTCACGTGTATGAAGAAGACAGAGATTATTTAAGATTTCTATGGTGGAAAAATGGCAACACATGAAGCAACACGGAACCCTAAGAGTTTCGAATGAAAGTGCATCTTTTTGATGCCACATCATCACCAGGGTGTGCCCTTTACAGCTTAAAGCATCTTGCTCAAGAAAATGAGACACGGTTCCCTCTTGGTGCAAAGTTCATTATGAAGGATTTCTACATGAATGATGGTGTAACGAGTACTGCAAGCACCAATGAAGCTTTACAGCTTGCACAGGAGGCTCAGGCACTCTGCGCATCAGGCGGCTTAAGACTACACAAGTTCGTAAGTAACGACAAAACTGTACTGGAAAGCATTCTTGCATCTGAATGTGCCACACCACAGCAGACATGCAACCTAGCCTTTAATGACTCAAAACTTGAAAGAGCGCTAGACATTCATTAGCACATTGAGTCAGACACACTCAGGTTTTGCTTTCATGCCAAAGACCAACCTGCAACAAGGTGTTGCATTCTATCTATGAAGTACTCATCAACCTGTGACAATCCCAGCTTATCTCTTAACATGTTGCTTACATTAATGGAGACAACAGCAGCTGTCAGTTCGAGTCTTGGTATTGTTGTGACCTTAATAGGAGCAACTCTGGTCTTTGCTGTAACTAAGGCACATTGCACATCGCATTGGTTCAAAGGTCCACAGTTTCTCTGGGGTAAGGAAATACCTCCAGCTACAGACATTGACACAAGTGTACACAAGTGTACCTCTTGGAGATCCAGAAGTCAAAAGGGTACACCCTCAAAACAAAGAACAACAGTTTAGGTTAACAAAGTTTTCATTATGGTAGCATCAACGCCTGAAAACGCTTGAAAAGTTTGAAAAGTTGATGCTGCTAACGCTCACAAAGCGAGGCAGAGACTCTGATGCTCCTCTGACGGACTCCACCATAGACTTTACATGTAAACTTGACACTTCTGATGCTGACAGTTGGGCTGGTGTAAACGCACCATTACAGCAAGTGGACTCCAACCACATTACCACATTTCTTGCTGCAAATTTCAATTTCAAAATGCACCCTCCTCATTCAAGCCATACTGGTGGTGTATGGGAAAGACAGATCAGGACAGTTCGAAACATTCTGCACTCAACAGCTTCACTTTCATCTGGCAGAATGGATGACGCATCTTTAAGAACATTCTTTTATGAGGCAATGGCCATTGTCAACACCAGGCCTCTTACAGTGGACAACTTAAGTGATCCAAACAGTCCACCATGAAGTATAGGGCAGCCTTGCTTCCACCAGGTAAATTCATCAGGGAGGATATGTACGCACGTAAAAGGTGGCAGCAGGTGCAGTACTTATCGGAACAGTTTTGGTCACGTTGGAAAGGGGAGTATTTATCCAACATCTCAACAAGGCAAAAGTGGCACACTGCAAGGAGAAACTTGAAAATTTGAGATATTGTCGTGGAGAAGATGGATGATGTACCCCACACTGAATGGAGGTTAGCCAGAGTAATGGACACAGAAACTGATAAAGATGGACTCGTGAGGAAAGTGAAGATTTGCTTTGGAGAAAAGAAAACTGAGAAAGGACAATGCATTGGAAAATCTGCTATAGTGGAACGTCCTGTGCAGAAACTGGTTCTGCTCCTAGAGACTGTTCAATCACATTTTACTGCTTAAGGTTCATTTTTTTCATGTTTTTCGTAGATGTTAAGGGTCATTACTTCATTGGGAAATAATTATCGATCCAGTTGGTTACATGTTAAGCTCTAATGATTTGGTGGGAGTGTAAATGACCTTGCTAATATTGTAAATAATGTGAATTATTTTTATATGCAGTTGAAGAGTCAATGCTTTTATTTTGAAAAGTTGGTAACGACAAGGTCTCGTAAATCAGAGACTGTCGTATCAGCACAGAAGCAGCGCTAACTTTAGTGTGCACAGAAACGTGCTACACAGTTCCTCCTGTGGGGGAAGGGGGCTTTTGAGAGAGTAGAATAAAATGGCTGATAACACAAGTTCACATCGTGTCCCACGAGTCGTGCTTACCAGGCTAGTTTGCACTCGCTTCTAACAAGATTATTAAGATGTGGTATTTGGCTTTTCGGGGACAGGGATGATGGTGGAGGTTTTGAAGCAGGCTGGTACGAGGCATGTTTCCAGTGAAGTGTTGAAAATGTTTGCGAACACTGGAGACAGCTGGTCAGCACAGTGCTTCAGGGGGGAGGGGGAGACAGAGTCTGGACCAGCTGCTTTGCAGGGGTTCTGTCTCCTAAAAAGTCTGTTGACATCCTCCTCCTGTATGGAGAAGGTGTTTGTTGTTGAGGAGAAGGCTCTAGAGGGATAGCAGTGACTTCTGGGGGTTCTGGGGGAGTGGAGGTGTTGACTCTGTGTTCCAGGCTAGTGTTGAGGGGGATGTTGGCAGGTCTGATCCGATGTCCATCAAAGCAACAGTTGAACTCATTCAGCTGGTTAGCCAGATCAAAGCTGCTTGCAGAGAGGGGAGCTTTATGGGTCGTTCATGCCGTTTAACGCGTCCAGGCAGCAAAACGCTCAAACGGACGAAAGTTGCTTCTTTAAATAAAAACATGCTGCTTGCACACTTTGCACAGTCCGCGTCCGCGCATCATGTCAGTACGTCACAGGCAGGCGGGGGATTTCTCTGTTGCTATAGTTATTTACTACATGATGGATCATGTCGAGAGAGTGGCTTGGATTTATTTAATAAATAAAGCTATACAACGTCGTCGTCGGGCACATTTGCGGAGCTTGTAAATACACCCCACTGAGACGATCTGAGTTTCATAAAATAAAGTATGAAACGGTTTACCTGCCACTCCAATATCCTCCGATATCTTCCTCCAGATAAAGTCCGATCTCTTCCTATCCTTATAAAAAGACAAAGACGGGTCATACAATTTGCGGTGATTTGTGATAATCGGTTTCTCCTCCATTTTGAAATGAATTGGAATGACTGTCATCTAGCCGTTGATGACATGACCAGTGCAAAGAGTCGCTGACTCAGTGTCTGCCTCGCGTCTGCTGCCCCAAAGTTCCATTTTCCCAACTTCAAGTAGCAGCTGTCTAGACGCCTTGATGGACCGTCCAAGCAGCAGCTGTGAGAACGTGCTGACACGCGCGAGCAGCTTGACGCCCACCTGCTGCTTTGTACCATAGAATCTACATGTAATCTAGCTGCCCTGCTGCCTGGACGCGTTGGGCGGTGTGAACGCACCATTAGGTTTGTAGTTGTTTATCAGTCTGAGCCCTTTCCATACAGAGACAGTCATTTGCTGATAGCTGCTGCTGGAGCATCTTTGAATACAATCATTTAGCACGTCTCACTGCTTTGCTTTACTAAATCCGTATTTTGCCACTCTGAAACTCCTAAAAGCAGCTTCTTTTTCAGACTTCAGCTGTCTGAGTTTAGCTGTGAATCAGGGTTTGTTGTTGGTGTAACTAACCCTGGTGCATGATGGGACACAGCTGTCCTCACAGAAGCTGATGTATGATGTTACAACATCTGTAAACTCATCCAGACAGCTGGAGGTCTTTAGGAAGTTCATGGTTGAGATTTCTCTTGTTGACGAAAAGAAGCAGAGAAAGAAAAAAGACCAAAATCCACCAAGAATGTTCCTCAGCAGAACTCTGCGTGTTGAGAGTGAGACATTCAGTAAAGAGGATTTCCACGTGGTTCTCTCTGCATATTGCTGCTTTGTTTCTGTGCAGTATTGGATTACAGGTGATGTTGATGGAAATGATATTTGATATTTAACTCGTGTCTCTGCTGAGTGAAAATGACTCGAGCTGCACAGATGAATCTTTCCATGGATCAAACTCCAACCCACTGAGTCAGAACATCATCAAGTCTTTTATTTCTGTGTGAGTGATGTCATCATTCTCTGGGTCTGATTTAGAGAAATATATTAATGAAGCAGTGTTGCTACAACAGCTGATATACAGAGTTTCACTATTTTATCAATGAAAACACAAGATCACTAGTGCTTTTCAATGTCCATGTAAGATGGAAACAAAGAGCCGCTTCCTGTTTCAAACTGAAGATCATAAAAACATTCATACCTGCCTGATAAGAGTCAAACACACAAACCTGCAGCATGTTTCATTAAACACCTTTAGAATGATTCTAAATGTTTTACTGAGACCCGAGCGTGCCTGACACACTTTAAAAATATTTATGTAAAAATGAATTCGTTTTTTTTTTTTGTTTGTTTGTCTCTGGGTTTTTTCTTTCAAATGGTCTAACCATGGACCACCAAAAGATAAACAACAATAACCTTTAAAGAGAAAAAATATATGCAATCAAAATTAGTTAAAATATTTAAACAAAAACTATTATGTTTTATCCATCCTGACATTAGCTATGACTAAAACTGAGCTGGAAAATATTTCTATTTAAATGTAGAAAACAACACATTGTGGTGCATCCCTACTTTGTTTTTCTATTTAATTTATTTTTGCTATCCAAGGTCAGATCGCAGGGTTACCAGGTTCAGGAGGGAAACCAGGTCATCCCTCACCCCAGTGACACTCTGCAGCTCCTGTTGGACTAGGATGAATGATCATCCAGCAAATTCTGGGTTTATCCAAGAATCTGCTGCTGATGTGCCACAAATGGAGAGTTAATCTGATCTTAATCTCCTATGTTCTACTGCCATTTCTATTTTGACTGAAGCTTAGAACTAGATTAAACTGGATTTTTTCTCAAACACTGTTAGTTATTTGAGAAACTGAAATTGATGACTCAGCACTGTTTGCAACATTCATGAAAATGTCATAGCTGAATTGCAGTCTCCATCTTTGCATGGCTGTTATTATAAACAGCAGCTATGGTGAGCGGTCTAAAGATGTTACACAGTCTCAGAGTTCCCCCGAAAAATGGAGATCATCCTACTTTGGATGGTGCAGCTCTCCTTTCTAGAAATATAGCTGAATTTATTACTTTTCCAAAACCGTGACAATCCAGGGTCCAGTCCAGGAAGCAGAGTTGTAGTCTTACACACCTCTCTGCAGCTTCTCTGTCGTTACCCTCCCACTTTCCTGTAGAGACGGTGTCTGCTCAACCACGGTTCAAATTAAATAAACAAATATTCAGTTCTAGAAAAATAAATGATAAAAATCTGATTAAAATAAACACAGTTACTAATATAAAACCTGTAAATAAAACCATTAGATGTGGTTTACTGAATATTAGATCTCTTTCATCTAAATCTCTGTTAGTTAATGATCTGATAATTGATCATCATATTGATCTATTTTGTCTTACGGAAACCTGCAGCAGGAGGATCATGTTAGTATTAATGAATCAACTCCTAACTACCTTAATCTTCATGTTCCTCAAGCAACAGGTCGAGGAGGAGGAGTAGCAGCTATTTTCCAGTCAGGTCTATTGATTAGCTCTAGACCAGTTATTAGTTATAATTCTTTTGAATTTATGACCCTCAATATTTCTCACCCAAATTGGAAATCAGAGGAACCTATTTTACTTGTTGTTGTATATCGTCCACCAGGTGCTTATTCGGAGTTCTTGTCTGAATTTTCAGTCTTTTTATCAGAACTATTATTGAAATCTGATAAAGTCATTATAGTGGGAGATTTCAATATTCATATTGATGTTGAAAGTGATAGTTTGAATATAGCTTTTAATGATCTTTTGGATTCAGTTGGTTTCTCTCAAAGTGTAAACAAACCAACTCACTATTGTCATCATACTCTTGATCTTGTTCTGACTTATGGCGTAGAGATTGAACAGCTGATAGTGTTTCCTCACAACCCTGCCTTGTCTGATCATTTTTTAATAACCTTTGAGTTTACAATAGCTACGTTTACATGGGCACATTTAATCGGAATAAACGCCCAATCGGATAAAAAATACGTCATGTAAACATGTCAATCAGAATGTTTTGATCCGATGCAGCCTGATCAGAATGAAATTTACTTCCAATCGAGAGGGGTGGTTTTGTCCGATCTTCATTCGGATAGACGTGCATGTATACACCCATTCGGAAAGAAAGGGTGAAAAGAGCCCACTGCGCATGCGTTCAACTTCAGCGTGACGTCTTTCTGCTTTCGCAGACCCAAGTAGAAAACATAGCGGGAAGTAAACAGAAGTGGTCTGCTGGTGCAGTCATCCTGTCATCCTGCTCTCCTCTCCTGTGGCGGAGGAGCAGTAGCAACATGTATTCAGCCTCTAGCTTGGTTAATGTGACCAGTAAAAACCCAAACATAAAGGTAATCACCCGCAGAAGGTCCATATTGGGGAAAACGTGAGGCAGATCGAGCACACGATGGGACGGGAAAGACGTGCAGAAAGGACGGAGTTTGTTTACTTTTTTTTCTTCCCCCAGAAAGACAACTCGCTGTGCGCATGCTCAACTCATTTAATCTGATTGAGTGCTTGGTGCATGTGTACTCATGGCATGATCAGATCATTTCAGTTAGTGTCCATGTAAACAGGGATTTGGGAATTCCGATCGACCAAGATTTTAATCAGATTGGGGAAATTTGGCACATGTAAACGTAGCTAATGATGGACCTCACCGCTCCAGATAGAATCTTAAACTGTCATGATTGTAATACTGAGAACAGGACTCTGAATCAAGCTGCAGACTCCAGACCAAAGGACAACAGGTAAGTTCAGAAAACGGGAGTTTAATGAAGGTTAGTTTCACAGGTACAGATCACAAGGCAGATAAAACACTGTTCTGCTTCAGCAGGTCCAGCAGGAGCAGGCTCAGCTGTACGGGCAGCGATGGTGGATACTGAGCAGATGGAGGAGAGGAGAGGTTAGTGCGTGATATTTCCTGGATGAATGATGTGGAAAAAGGTGTGAGGCTTACGGTTTGCTGAATTGCAGGTGTCCCGGGGAGTAAGCAGATGCCAGTCGGCTGAGGCTGGCGTGTGAGTGCTGGTAGAGGGCGGACAGACTGACTTGGCGGTGAACAGGTGGATCCTGGGAGCTGGAGGAATGGTGCGGAGGCAGGCCGGGAGAGGATGAGAGCAAGGCAGGTTGGAGACCGGTGTGGAAACCGTCTCTGAGAGATCCTGGACAGAGGCGGTGTGGGAACCGCTGAGGAGGTCCGGGATGAGAACCAGGCAACCTGGAAGCTGCAAAGACGAGAACTGGATCTGGGAAAGGCCACGGTGTGGAAACCGGGGTCCTGGAAAGATCCAGCTGAGAACGTCCTGGAAAGGAGCACAAGGTGAACGGTACACAGACACGTA
>SSNP01000152.1:1036213-1127979 GCA_006937955.1 Pachypanchax playfairii | reverse complement strand
TTGTAACGATGTTCAATTGGTACCAAGGGGCCCAAAGAGTGCCAAGAAAATATTCCCCACACCATTACACCACCACCAGCCTGAACCATTGATACAAGGCAGGATGGATCCATGCTTTCATGTTGTTGACGCCAAATTCTGACCCTACCATCCGAATGTCGCAGCAGAAATCGAGACTCATCAGACCAGGCAACGTTTTTCCAATCTTCTATTGTCCAATTTCGATGAGCTTGTGCAAATTGTAGCCTCAGTTTCCTCTTCTTAGCTGAAAGGAGTGGCACCTGGCGTGGTCTTCTGCTGCTGTAGCCCATCTGCCTCAAAGTTTGACGTACTGTGCGTTCAGAGATGCTCTTCTGCCTAGCTTGGTTGTAACGAGTGGTTATTTGAGTCACTGTTCCCTTTCTATCAGCTCGAACCAGTCTGGCCATTCTCCTCTGACCTCTGGCATCAACAAGGCATTTCCGCCCACAGAACTGCCGCTCACTGGATATTTTTTCTTTTTCGGACCATTCTCTGTAAACCCTAGAGATGGTTGTGCGTGAAAATCCCAGTAGATCAGCAGTTTCTGAAATACTCAGACCAGCCATTCTGGCACCAACAACCATGCCACGTTCAAAGTCACTCAAATCACCTTTCTTCCCCATACTGTTTGCAGTTCAAACCGAGCATGGTTTGAACTGCAGGAGATTGTCTTGACCATGTGTACATGCCTAAATGCACTGAGTTGCCGCCATGTGATTGGCTGATTAGAAATTAAGTGTTAACGAGCAGTTGGACAGGTGTACCTAATAAAGTGGCCGGTGAGTGTATATCGATATATAGTAACCAAATTGACAATACTAATTTACAGCATTGACTGCTAAATGCACTTTTAAAAACTAGCAACAGCTCACGTGCATTAAAACAATTCACTGAAATTTAAATAGCTGTATTTTCAATGAAACTTTCAAAATGAAAAATACTTTTCCATGACCAAAACAAAAATACAGTAGTGCGAAATACAAAATGAGCAAAGATAAAAACAAGTCAGTACAATCATTTTATAAAGTTTTGTCTCTACTAAAGGCTCGTCCTCTTGTTTGTAGCTCTGCTCAAACGTTTTAGTACCAATATGAAAAATGAGCTGATGAAAGAACTGTCCTGTTGATCTACACGTCGGTGGTCAGAGCAAAGTGATTTCAAAAAATTGAGCAGAGACTTTCTCTCACGTCTGCACACATTTTGTGTCAAACTTTACTTGCAAAATAATTTCGGATTGGTAGCGCGTATATTTAACTAGGTTTTTGAAGCTGGACGTTGTCATGGAAACAGTGCCTTTGGTGCGTGCCAGCTTTCGTGCTTTTCTGCTCATATGGGACCGAACAGATCAGAAGGTTCTGTCTGTTTCAGGATGGAAGGTTCAGGATGTTTTACTGTCTGAGTTACGGTCGCAGATTAACACACTGCAGCTTTACGCCGCTGCTGTAAGTGCTAGAAGATGTTAAATGTGCGTATGCTCGAACTTTTGATCGGGACGTGTTTTCGGCGCACTCTGCAGAATACACGTTTCTGCTGTTCAGTCCAAACCACCTCCAAATCAGCAAGCTGTTACTTTCATTTTATCGTGCAGTTCTGGGAATTTTCCACCATCTTGGTTTGCGACCATGATGTGGGGCTGTTGCTAGCAACAGGACACACAAGTGTGTGTGCTTGAGGAAGTCTCAGTTGTTAACCAGGCAGGTTACTGCAGCTGCACCACGGAGGCGGAGCTGAAGAGTTGTGTGAGAAACAGACAGGGAAGGAGGAAACAAGGAAAAAAGTGACTCTGCCGCTGTAATTTAAACTCAAAACAAGTAATCTTGATATAAACTATATTTCATTTTTCTATATCGATTATGTAAAATTCTCAATATTTTTAAAAAGTTCGATATATTGCCCAGCCCTAAAGTAGAGAAAAAGAGACCAAAATCCACTGAGAAATCTTTCATAGTGTTAGTATTGTTGGATCCTGAAATGCGCATGTGCACTGATTTGCTGAACCAAGTTATAATGCTTCTCAATGTTTTTTTGAGACCTAGGCATGTCAGAGACACTTTAAAGGTACCACTGCATCCTCCTCACTAGAAACAAATGGTGCCAGTGGCTGGTATGGAGAATGTTTGTCTTGATGAAGAATCACCATATGGTGGCGCACTCAGTACACTATTTCAGACAATCATGCCACTAGCTCAGCAGCTCCCTGCCAATGGTTCAGCAGTTTTTGAGACACTCATTTTTGGCATATATGTTGCCCCCCAGACTAAACAGTTTACCATGAGAAACCATGTATCATATGCCTTCTGCTGCTGCACTTTTGCTGCACTCCTTGCTGCACACCAAATCCAGCAGAATACAATAACAGATCTAACTGAAGCCCTGGGACCCAATGTTTTACCCCTGTTCATTGTGGACCACAACTCAGTATGGACACAAGGAAGTAGACGATGAAGTGAACTTCTCCC
This sequence comes from Pachypanchax playfairii, assembly GCA_006937955.1. Classification (NCBI taxonomy): domain Eukaryota; kingdom Metazoa; phylum Chordata; class Actinopteri; order Cyprinodontiformes; family Aplocheilidae; genus Pachypanchax; species Pachypanchax playfairii. The sequence continues at coordinate 1,125,499 of SSNP01000152.1, read as the reverse complement.
CAACTAGCTTTTTGGCTGTCGTGTGGGCACTGAGGGATATACACTCACCGGCCACTTTATTAGGTACACCATGCTAGTAACGGGTTGGACCCCCTTTTGCCTTCAGAACTGCCTCAATTCTTCGTGGCATAGATTCAACAAGGTGCTGGAAACATTCCTCAGAGAGTTTGGTCCATATTGACATGATGGCATCACACAGTTGGCGCAGATTTGTCGGCTGCACATCCATGATGCGAATCTCCCGTTCCACCACATCCCAAAGATGCTCTATTGGATTGAGATCTGGTGACTGTGGAGGCCATTTGAGTACAGTGAACTCATTGTCATGTTCAAGAAACCAGTCCGAGATGATTCCAGCTTTATGACATGGCGCATTATCCNTTGATACAAGGCAGGATGGATCCATGCTTTCATGTTGTTGACGCCAAATTCTGACCCTACCATCCGAATGTCGCAGCAGAAATCGAGACTCATCAGACCAGGCAACGTTTTTCCAATCTTCTATTGTCCAATTTCGATGAGCTTGTGCAAATTGTAGCTTCAGTTTCCTGTTCCTAGCTGAAAGGAGTGGCACCCGGCGTGGTCTTCTGCTGCTGTAGCCCATCTGCCTCAAAGTTCGACGTACTGTGCGTTCAGAGATGCTCTTCTGCCTACCTTGGTTGTAACGAGTGGTTATTTGAGTCACTGTTGCCTTTCTATCAGCTCGAACCAGTCTGGCCATTCTCCTCTGACCTCTGGCAAGGCATTTCCGCCCACAGAACTGCCGCTCACTGGATATCTTTTCTTTTTCGGACCATTCTCTGTAAACCCTAGAGATGGTTGTGCGTGAAAATCCCAGTAGATCAGCAGTTTCTGAAATACTCAGACCAGCCATTCTGGCACCAACAACCATGCCACGTTCAAAGTCACTCAAATCACCTTTCGTCCCCATACTGATGCTCGGTTTGAACTGCAGGAGATTGTCTTGACCATGTGTACATGCCTAAATGCACTGAGTTGCCGCCATGTGATTGGCTGATTAGAAATTAAGTGTTAACGAGCAGTTGGACAGGTGTACCTAATAAAGTGGCCGGTGAGTGTACATATCCCTCACACCACTTTGTAAATGAATTCATGGCCACAAGAAAATAGTGGCATCAGTGAATAGGAAATGCACCACAATGTCACTCCCATTTGTCTCATTGGAGCCATCATCAAGAAATGTTGTAATGAGGCTTGGGAGAACTGTATGGGAACTTTCTGGTCAGTACAGAAGTCATAGTAGTACACATGTAGTTCAACATCAAAATGGCATGCAGACTGGTTGAATTGCCATCAGAGATGGTGAAAAATCTTGGCAACGTCATCATGTCCTGTTCCCACAGAGCCATGGACAATCCAAAGAATATGAATGCAGAGATCTCTTGGTCCCAACAGCTGCAAAAAGGTATTGCCTTGGCCAGGTGATTCCCCCTTCTAGTACAATAGGTCTTCTTGAAGTAGAAAGAAGCCCGATTGGTAATGTTTAGTGATAATGCTTATATGCCTCTATCCAGCCCCTCATCAACACCAGGTTGAAGTCAGTTTCTTGATGTAATTTCAGCTGCTGTGTAATCGGTGATAGCCACCCATCCTTACTGTTGAATATTTGTAAAGCTGCCACAATATTTATTGCTTGACTTTGTCCCTCCTGTAACTGGCAGTATTGACATTCTTCAGCTGCACATGGATGACATGGATAGTGCATCAGCAATACCATGCAACACAGCTGGATCTCAAAGTCTAATTCCTGAAGAACGTCCAACATTGAGCTACTAGACCTCATTATACGTGAAAATAAGAGAGTGACTACCACAGAGATACGCAACCATTGGCACCATCATTCCATGTCAGTCAGATGGTAGAGGGGACTGGCAACGGTTGCAACATTTCTGATGAAATAGTGGAGAAGTATGATGACAAGACTAGAAGTTCACTGACATTCCATGGAGTTGGCCAGTCTCGGACAGCAGCAACCTTGGCTACTCCATCAACACTGACCACATGACCAAGGAATGCTGCGTCTCGCTTTCTTCTCTACGTTCATCGAACCAATGTTCCTATGCATGATCTTGGTAGGGGCTCATATTAAATTATACCATATTGTGATTTTTTTATAGTATACCCAATATATATATATATTTTATACAGTGGCAGTGTATTGAGAAATGTATTGTATGGGCCAGACAGCAGTTACGCACAGCCCATTGGATATAAAAATTTATTATTTTTAAAGCAGTAATAAATAACTTTTAAAACTTTAAGCTACTGTTTTGAAACGCGTCTAAATGAAAAACATGTACAGCTTTCTCTCAATGTAAGTCGCTTTGGATAAAAGCGTCTGCTAAATGACAGTAGTAGTAGTAGTAGCTTCATACTAGACATTACTCTGGATGCCGCCGATGGCCCAACAATACACTTAGCAAATTCAGTAGTTCAGCCGTGAGTGGTTAGTTACTTTGCTGCTTTACGGCAACAGCTGTTTGTTGCAGTGGTGGTCCTTCACTGATAATAACCATGCATTAAAAATAAGAAGCAGAAAACGCCACCTTAACTGCATCATTATCTGCAAAGCCAGTTCGATCAATGGCCGTCTGAGACACGGTTGTTTACGACAGTTTTAATTCTGCTTTTAACCACTCGGTGGCAAAAGCAGAAAAGTTATTTAGTACTGCTTTAAGTATCTATGTTTGAAAGGTTTTGTAAAAAGACTTTTTTTTCACCCAGAGTGGAGTTTGCAGGTAAATGTAAGAAGCAAACATAGTTTTTCCAAAAACATTGGCATTGATATGAGCAGGGCAAGACTAGATATTGGTAAAAGTTTTAATTGTACAATGCCGTCTGTCTGTCTGTGAACTTCTTAGTCATCCAGTTTCATTTGTCAGTAAGGAAAAGTTTTGGAAGAATCATAGAACTCACAAAGAGATGTGTATATTATTGTACTACCTGCTGGTAAAGTTCGTCCTGTGCTTGACAGACTGGTAGTGCAACCTATTCTTGTGCAGAGTGTGATAGTGAAGGTGTACACTTGATAAGGCTTTAGTCCTTTTACAATGTACACAGGTTGTGATGATGCTCCCACTCTATATAACACCTGACAATAAAAGAAAAAAAATAAAGAGATTAAAGCTTGTGCAAAAACAATAAGAAAGAAATCATTGTACTTTCTACTTCACGAAGACAAATGAAAGGAACAGTGAAGAAATTTAAATCTGATGGAAACTTTTAAATAAAAAAAAGCCTTTACATTTAGGCATTTAAAAAAACAAGGCAGTTCTTTAGCTGCCATATTTATTATCTGTCATAAAATGTGACCTTACCTGACTAACAACTTGTGGGGCATATGGGTTGGTGGTCTGGTTAGAGAGTAGGTTGACCCGATACTCTGTGACTTGTCCTCGTGCAATGAATCCTTCACCTTCATTGGAGTTCCATGTAACTTTGAGACTGGTGGTCGACAGTGCAGATACATTTGGAGGAGCCATAAACACGGGGACTGTAAATACATAAAACAATTTAGCCATTAGTACGAGCTAAACTGACCGTTAACAATATGTGTGCATTTAAGTAAATAAAGTAAGAAAGTATATACTTAGTATATACTTAGTGACTGAAAAGGTCACCTGTTTTTTATGCAATAATTTCTATTTAATTTTGTACTGAATTGTAAAAAATACAGCAACTTAAAAATGAATATTATAGGACAATATAACAGGGTAGTGAAGACTTAAAGTTGGTTACCAAACCAACACTTGTTAAAAAAAACTATACCATGTTATAAACTAATGTCTTATACACACAATTGTACAAAATATATACAAGGTTTTAAAGTTGAACTGTTTCCCTTTTTCTAGTCAGCAATCCCCTCAAAATATAGGATAAATTAACTTCACAGTACATAATGGAGTGAGACAAACCAAAGGAATGTTTTAATTGGGGCTTGCCATTTTTGAAGATTTAAATATTTTACTTTCAGTAAGGATGATGATTTTTGGTTAAAACAATCAAAAATCATAAAAGGGCATATGGAATCAGGAAATTCAATCAAAATAATAAGATCAATTTCTGACAAAAACATAGTCTCAAAATTAAGAATTTCTGGATATTATGTGGACTGAATGGATTTGAGTCTTCCATAATTCTACGATTGTGATAGCCACAATTACACAGTAGATTAGAGAGAGTCTTTCTTCCACTGTTGATAGCATCAAACTGTGAAATATGCTATGAAATTTGATTTATGGTCAACATAGCTGCTGTCAGATTTTTCCTTTCCACATATCCCATGCATGCGCAAAAGCCCTGGCACATATTCCACATCTAAAATGGTGTTATCACATGCTTGTTATCCAGACACATGGCTTAGAGTGATGTTGGAGGCAATCGTTTAGTCCTAATGAGCCATATCATCTCTTTGAAATTCAAATATCTTAATGAGTTCCCCTCCCCCATGTGGAGTTTTTATATCCCTCCCTCTACTTCATTTCTTTACAGTCTATCTGACAGTTGATTTTAGTTTTTCCTTTTTTATTTTTTGCAAGGTTTACTTTTTTGTTAAAACAAAAAAGGGACAAATATTTTCATTTTGTTGTGTCAGCAAAGTGCTCGACCATGGCTTATGATTACTGATATAAACTCCTTTTTCAAGCCAAGCTCCCATCTATGTAGTTTACTAGTTATTGACTTTGGAATAAGCCCAACTTCCAAACTGATCTCTTCTTCTTTGGTCAAAGAACAACCACCCAGACACACACTCACATCTAGGGACAAATTAGAGTCACCAATTAACCTCTTGCATGTTTTCTGTTTGTGGGAGGCAAACTGAGTACCCAGAGAAAACCCACACCTGCACGAGGAGAACATGCAAACTCCATGTAGAAAAACTCCAGCCCGGAATTAACCCCAGGAACTTCTCGCTGCAAGGTAACAGCTCTACCAACTGCGCCACCATGCAGACATTATGCTTACATCTACCAGCCAATAGCTGACAAGAGTAGCAGGCACCATTGCGGGTTACCTAATATGGTGAATAGTCTGTAATAACAAGACTGGTACTGTGGAGGAGTCTGCAGGTTGAGTAGCTGGAAGTCCCCGGGATATGTGGTGATTTTTTACCTTATTGGCTCGCCAGATGAAAATTTCCCGACATGTGACTAGCAGGTTTGTGTGTCGAAAAGTCTTTATAAGCAGCTCACATGCTAAGACAGAGCGGCAGGTAGCTAAGTGTGGGAACTCCGAGCTGCGGGTTTGGCTGGAGGATGACTAGGGGGATGCGGTGACTGGGCGGAGTAGAGAGGTGTGCAGGATAGCTTGAGGAGGATGGAGGATCTTGGGAAGGTACGGTTCAGTCAAGAAGAGACAGGGCAAATACATGGGCTCCATGCCATGGACTGAATCAATGACTGAGCAACGAACAGGTAGGACTTTTCCCCATTTATCAGAGTCAGTGTGATTAGCAGGGCTGAAGAGTATGATTATTGAGCCGAACGTGTGATATTTTGTTGTCCTTTTCTGGTAGAAGCAACTGTAGAGGATCGATCTGGGATCAGAGTGGGTTTGATGAGGAATTTTTGTGGCATCAGCACACACACAGGGGTCACAAATCTGGCACCCTGATTGCTGGAGGCCTTGTATTGTTGTTGTGGTGTTCATATTCCATATTCCACCTTTAAACTCTCAGGGAAAAAAGTTTTACATTGCTAGAATTGTGGGAGTTTGATCGTAGAGTTTGTGGACTTTGAGCAGTTGTTCAGGGATTTTGTGGGGGATGCTGCATGAGTATGAACTTCCAGTACTGCCTTCGTTGGCTGTCATTGTATAACCGAAGCAAGAGATATGTCTTCTCTTCCAACATATCAACAAGCTTGTTACAACGGCAAGCTGTAATGAAGTTTTTGAAGGCTGCCTTTTGTCAGAGACTCTGGTTTGAATAATTACGGAGAGGAAGGTGTCTGGCTTGGGGGCCAAAGGGTGAGATTATTGCTTTTAGCAAATTATGTAGTTTTGTTGGTGTTTTCAAGCCATGACCTTCGGTACATATTGGAGAGGTTCATGGGTAAGTGTGAATCATCTGGGATGAGAGTCAACTTTAAATCTGAGAATGGGGAGCTAAGACAAAGGGTTGAGCTCTCAATTATACTGGTCCTTCTATGTTCCTACCTTCATCTATGTTGATCAGATTTTGGTCATTGTCAAAGTAAAAGGATTCTGAATACAAGTAGCTGATATTAGTTTTCTTCAGGAGGTCGCCAGGCTCAGCCTTAGAGATAGAGTGAGGCACCCCATAATCTGTAAAGAGGTTGGAGCAGAACTAGTTTTCTTTCACACTGAAAGTAGTCAGCTAAGGTGGTTTGGACAACTAATCAGGCTGCCTTTTTGTTGCGCTCTTGGAATTCTTTCTGGGTGTGTCCTGCTGGGAAGAGACGCTGGGGCAGAACCAGCTGGAGGCATTATATGTCACTTCTAACAGCTGAAAAGTGCAGCTGGAGAGAAGGATGGATTAGTTTTTATCGTTGGCTACTGTCTCTGCAACTTGACCTCAAATAAGTGGGTAAAAATTAAAGGATAAATGATCCGTTTGGGTGACTGAAAGAACTGCAGCCTCTTGGACACCAATAGTTGCACCCAAAGTGCACACTACCTAAAATGAACAAACATTACAGCACATTAACAGACCTTAACTAACATGAATGTCACTCAACTTAAGGTTTTTTGGCCATCTCAAAAAATGGCCATTGAATAACAAAATAAGTATATGTTCAACTGTCTTTTCTTTACACCATCAGACTTATAACACTCTGAAAACAAAGGTTTAAACAGAAATGTAAATGTGTCAATCTAAATTTAACTGTACTTAGAGTGAATATGCTGTTCTGTCATGACTATTTAAAAACACATTGCACACATTGATATCACAGGTTACACCATGTCTGTGGCACATACAAACCTCCCTCCATTGTGTGAGCAGTGGTCCACTCAGAGGTGACGGTTCCTGCGCTACTGATGCTCACAACTCTTAGCTGGTAGGTTGAAAATGCCTCAAGTGAAGCTATAATTGTACTGTTTTTGGGAGGTGACACAGTACTGTTCACTTTGTTTTCTTCTGAAAAGACACTTGGATCCAGCCAGCCAGAGCTGTCAAACACTTTCTTCTCTTCAGTAAAATGTGACAAGTTCTGTGATTCCATTGGTCCACGTAGAAAGACTTGATATCTTGTGATAACACCTAGAAACAAGCAAACACAGATTTAAAAAAAATGCTAAACAGCTAAAGCTCATCTTTAATAGTTCTTTCTGAACAGAAATATGTTTTGTGATTTATTTTGGATCCATGTATTTTTGTTTTTACCAAACTGGTCACTAACCACATTTTCTTTCTTTTTTTTTTAAAAAAGTAGACAACGTGTTGTGTTAAGCATTGAACGAAATGTTATTTTGATTAGATTTTAACAAAACAAATAATCCAGGATGTTGTCAGAATTTGTGTCCAGTCAAAGCAGTTAGTATGAAATACTTGTTGTGTTTGAACTGACTTCATTGAGCCAATAATTTTTTGTATCACAGGACGAATGATGATAAATTAAACAAATTACTCAAATTTACTCTTGTGCATCTTTGCCTCTCAGTGAACAATAAGGTGACTCATATCGCTAGAATGAGATTCATTTCTAGTTTAGAAAGATATATCAGAAAAACAGGACAGTTACACAGCAAACTTGGATCAAAAAGAGGAGCAAGCAATAAAGCTAAGAATAGTTCATAGAAATAAAAAAAAAACAATAATAGGAAAAGGCAATTTTATTTCAGATAGGAAGATAAAAACCTGTGTGAGTTTAGTGTGACAAAACACAAAAATTTTGAGAAATTCAAACAAAAGAAACCCTTGTTACAAGCTTCGAATGACACTGAGCCCTAGAGCTGCTACAAAGCTCTCTGGATATAGCAAAGGTACTTCAAGTTCAGTGTATATTTGTATTTGTGTGTGTGAGTGTGTGTGTGTGAGTGTGTGGGCTTGTTTTTCTGACCTCCCGAGGACCAGTTTCCTGACTTTTACTATCTTTCTGGGGTCCGAGGGTTCTTGTGGGGACCGAAGCCTGGTCCCCATGAGGGGGACTCCCCTTTTTAGGGTTAGGTTTATAGGTATGGTGTGAATAGAGTTTTAGTTAGTCTTAGGGTTAGTTATAGATCAGTACTGGTTAAGGTTAGTAAAAGGGTTTGGGTTAGGTATAAATCTAGTTACTAAAATCAATGGAAGTCAATGGACGGTCCCCATAAGGATAACAAAACACACTTGTGTGTGTGTGTGTGTGTGTGTGAACATGTCTGCTGTTAGATTATTCTTATATAGCTTGGATGACGGAACCCAATAGTGATTTTGATAACATTTAATCTTATGTACACATAAGTTTACAATCACTGTTAACAAATACATTAACTGAAGACAGGGCATAACATGCAAGTTAAAGCTGGAATAAAAAAAATTCCTCCAATAGCTGGTTCTAGTGCAAGTTTTAAAGGTTCTATATCCTGCTATTTTACAACTTTCAATGTCTGGGATAGACAAATATATGATAAAATGTTACCACTGGTGTTATACACTCACTGGCCACTTTATTGGTTACGCCTATCCAACTGCTCTTTAATGCAAATTTCTAATAAGCCAATCACATGGCAGCAAATCATGCATTTAGGCATGTAGACATGGTCAAGATGATCTGCCGCAGTTCAATGTGAGCATCAAAATGGGGCAGAAAAGTGACTTTGAACATGGCATGGTTGTTGGTGCCAGACAGGCTGATCTGAGTATTTCAGAAACTGCTGATCTACTGGGATTTTCACACAATCATCTCTAGGGTTTACAGAGAATGGTCCGGAAAAGGGAAAATATCCAGTGAGCGGCAGTTCTGTGGCTGAAAATGCCTTGTTGATGCCAGAGGTCAGAGGAGAATGGCCAGACTGGTTCGAGCTTATTGAAAGACAACAGTAACTCAAATTACCACTATTTACAGCCAAGGTAGGCAGAAGAGCATCTCTGAACACACAACACGTCAACCCTTGAGGCAGATGGGCTACAGCAACAGAAGACCACACCGGGTGCCACTCCTGTCAGCAAAGAACAGGAAACTGAGGCTGCAATTTGCGCAGGCTCACCAAAATTGGACAATGAAAGATTGTAAAATGTTGCCTGGTCTAATGAGTCTCGATTTCTGCTGCAACATTCGAATGGTACAATCAGAATTTGGTGTCAATAACATGAAAGCATGGATTCATCTTGCCTTGTATCAATGGTTCAGGCTGGTGGTGTAATGGTGTGGATGACATTTTCTTGGCACACCTTGGGCCCCTTAGTACCAATTGAGCATCGTTGCAACACCACAGCCTACCTGAGTATTGTTGCTGACCATTTCCATCCCGTTATCACCACATTGTACCATCTTCTGATGGCTACTTCCAGCAGGATAATGCACCATGTCATAAAGTTCAAATAATCTCAGACCAGTTTGTTGAACATGACAATGAGTTCACTGTACTCAAATGGTCTCCACAGTCACCTGATCTCCATCCAATAGAGCACCTTTGGGATGTGATGGAACGGGAGATTCTCATGATGGATGTGCAGCTGACAAATCTGCAGCAACTGCATGATGATATAATGTCAATATGGACCAAAATCTCTGAGGAATGCTTCCAGTACATTGTTGAATCTATGCCACGAAGAATTGAGGCAGTTCTGAAGGCAAAAGGGGGTCCAAGTGAGTGTATAGTAATAATTTGTTCTGAAATACAGCTTTTATCCCGGAGTTATTCTTCGATCTGGAAGTAAGACGCTCGGTTTCACTAAAATCCCACCTCCCCCCTGTGAGAGCCACCTTTTTCATGACTTATCCTCGAGCCCCAGCCTAGCTGCAATGAAGCAGCATCTCGGACACTTCCTGGTTTGACAGCATTAATTCACTATGTTATGAGTTAGTCATTTTCCAGGAGAGGGTGGAGCAGCTGCTCAGAGTGCAGGATTCAGGAGGATCACTGAGAAATGCATGAATTAAGCCAAAAACCCATACTGCATACTACAAATAGCATCACAACATGGTTAAAAGCTTCAAAAAGTTGATTTTGCATGATATAGGACCAGTCTCCTCCATATAAACAAATGGGGTATTTTCCTAATTAGAAAAATAAAAATACACCTCAGATAATTTTTCTTGCTGCTGTATTACTCTTTGTCCATTTCAAAAATTAATCTTTTTCTTCAAGTCATTTCACCCACTTTTGCCTGTTTGGTGGTGGTCAGAGGGTCCGGTTGTCTGGCAGCCTCGCCTCTGTCAGTGTGTGTCTGCTGTGGCTACAATATGTGTGTAGTTTATCACCACTAAACGTGTGTGTGAATGGGTGAATGACAGACTGTAGTGTGAAGTACTTTGGAAGTCAGAGTCTAACCTACAAGTACACACCATTTTACAGTTATGTATTTTATTCTGCCTATTTTTTCAACAAGTGCTACATATAATACTAGGGACGTGAAGGTGACACTTACCAACACAAGGACATGAGTACCTTGGTAGTCAACATAAGTAAACACATCCCAGGGATAAAATCAAGATGCAACTTCTTCGCTCTGATAAAATCCAATTAATTTAATTATTAAATGTAAGTCTGTAATCAGGTTGGTTTTCAAAGACCCAATCTTCAAAGTAAATCAGATAAGTTGAAAATATGTTGTTACTTTTGTATATGAATAAACTAGCTTCTGCTGGCCTGTGGTATTAATTCTTGTTTGGTGAGAGCTGCTGTTTGGGAGCAGAAATGAAGCGCTGAAGAAAACACAAACTCTCTGAACGAATGTTCCGTGTCTCTGAAAACACAGATACAGCTCAGTGTAGTTTGCTTCACGCTGATCCCAGATAAACTAATGTTCCAGCCTAAAAACCTAAATTAGGGCATGTGGGTAAAATACAGCATGGACTCAAAACAAGCGACACAACTGTATGGTATGTTTGTTTTAGTACCATTTGGCTGACTGGGAGGATCCCAAGAAGCATACAGTGTATGAGGTCCAGTAGCTGTGACCCGAGGAGGAGGCTGGTTTTGTGGAGCAGCAGCAGCTGTCAGAAAAGACAGAGGTCGGCTAGAAGCACACCCCCCTGAAGTGCACGCCTGTATGATGATTAAGAATTAAGAATTAATTTTAATATTATAGCAATGTTCAATTACTTATTTATCTTTAAATGTGAAATAAAAATATTGCCCCTGTGCCACACCCACCTCCAGTACAACAGTGTATTGTGTGAAGGGCTTCAAACCACTTGCAACAGCCTCTGTAGATAAGCCTGTGTAATGAATAACTGGCTCCGCTCCACGAGATGACTCCATGGAGGATAATACAAACCTAGGAGAGACATAAAAGAGATGATCAAATATATTCCTTCCTTTTACCTCTCACTATTACTCCACTTTGTTGCATTATTATGTAGTGTACTCGTGCTGAGATGTGACAGGAACTTCAGGGCAGATAAAATCATGATAACTGTTAAGTCTTTGTTAAACATGATGGTAATAAAAGAGGTCGACCAGTATGGGTTTTTCTAATGCTAATCTTTACAAATCAGAGCAGCCAGTGGGCGATAAACAACACAGTTTTCTTTTTTATCCAATATGTTATTTTCCATCTGACAAAAATATAACCTCATAGTTTAACACTTAGGAGAAACAGGAGACCTAAAAATAATTACAACTATAAAGAGAAGAGCAATCTCTTTATAGTTGCTAAATAGCAGGCTACAGTGAGCTGGCTCTAACAGTCATGTATGTACAGGCATGGCCAATAGGCTGTTATTTGAAAAAGTGGAACCAAAATATTTTTACACTTAATTCACTGGTTTATTCCTCCAGATTTTTTTCTAGCATTTTGACTATAAAATAAATAAGGAATAAAAAGATAAATAAGTGTCAAAACTACATAGTTTAAAAATATAAAGATAACAGTTCAATTTTTATTCCCCTTTTCAACTTGACCTTTGATTTTGCTTCAACATCTGAATTTTTGTTTTCCTTCTCCTCGCTGTAATTACTCAGAATTACTCAACAGAACCTTTAATACTTTTATCCCATTTACCTTAGAACATTTCATAGATTTTAAGTTTTATTTATAAGTAGATACATCTAATTTTGAGACTAAACTACTTCTAAATCTCCTGTACCATAAACCAGAAACCATAATATAAATGTTTTCATGTGGAAAAATGCTAAATTTCAGTTTATGACTCCTTTAAATATATATCAAAAACAGTTTTGTAACAATTAGCTTCTTCAAAATGGTTTTAAACTACATAGTAAAGTAATGAATTCTAGGCATAATTTATGCCCTCTGGTGGAGGTTGTTAGTACTACATTTGGCAAGTGCCATTTTTATTATTATAAATTTTCATTATGTAATAAAATCAGAAAAACATTTTATAATGATTCAAAAAAACAGTTCAATAAAAACAATATTTTTCCTTTTTTTCCTTACATCAAAGCATTAATATAAATCAAAAAGCCAGTAGTACACTTGAAATGTATTAGTGAAATTTCTGACTTTGAAATTTTCCATTGCAGAGATGAAATGTAATTTCAAGTCTAACTGCATCTGCTGATTCTAATTCTGATCCGTCAGCTTTTACCTCTCGATGGGTCCTGTATCATTTCTTGGTGTGCTCCAGTTAAAACTAGCACTAGTTGGACCTGGTCGTCCTCGGTGGTTTAAACGAAGCTCGTCGGCTGCAGGTGGTGCACCTAGAGTTTGGTACGAGGCTGATGCACTTATTGTCTCACCAGCAACATTAGCTGTTATAAGCCAGTAAGAGTAGTTGGTAAAAGGAAACAAACCAGAGTCCTCGAAGGATTCAGGGCCTTAAGAAAGAAGACAAAAATGGAAAATGAAAGTTAGATGAAAAACAGTTATACAGCAATGTCAAGGTCTTAAGTAAGTGCCATAGTCAGGATCTTAAAAACTTTGGGAAAGGCTGTAATGATACATACTGAAAGGATAATGACTGTGGATAGTTTGAACTGACTGTCCATCTCTGATGAGTGTGTAGTTGAGTCTGTTTGAGTTTGGGGAATCAGGTGGATTCCAGGAGAGATGAATGGATGAGTAACTAAGGGCCAAACCTATTGGTGCAGGCTGCTGGGAGGGGGCTGCACAAACAAAGTCAAAAAGAGACAGATGCACAATAAGTAAATACAACAAATATATTTTATTAATTTCCAAAGAAATAATTCTATTGTTGCAGTCCAAATAAGACGTAAGAATAATTAAATAATACAGGATTTTATTTTCTACAGACAGTCCTAAACTGACTGGATTAAAAGTGAACTTCTCACATCAGAATGACATTAGTTGATCTGTAAATATGGGTGGTGTTGCTTGCATGCAAGTGTCAGCTGACCTCAATGTTAAACGCACCTTTGCTACAGCCAAAGAGATTTTCAGGATCAAAATGACTCGCTCCTGGTTGGCATGAATCACACTTGTCTCCAGTTACCAGCAGCTTACAAACACATGATCCCGTTTCTGGATGGCACGAACCATTGACACTGCCCACAGGGTCACATGCACAAGGTTGGCATCTGCTCATCAAGCATAAGAGAAAAATGTAAGGTTCCTGTGTAGGACCACCTAGAACCTATGTGTGGTTGACATACAATTCACTTTAATGCATGTTTTGAAGAGTCTTTTTTAGGTTTCTTGTTACATGCACATTTTTTACACTGATTAATGTTAAGAGATTTGGAAACCAGGTCACAAAATGAAGACCTAACAGCTTGTGTGTGCAGACGCCTGGTTCAAATGATGTTAGCTACATTGAAATTCACCTGTGTTTTCACCTTCTACATGCATTTTTTTATTTTTTTAATTACAACAGAAGGACGTTGACTTTTCACACTTAAACATTGTGTGCATGACAAGCTTGAGTTGAATATTTATACAAAACTTAGTTCAGATTGTAAAATATTGAAATATTTATACAATGTATCATGATAAAGAGCCATAAATTAAGAAGCTGGTTAAAGGCTTTCATGCCCAGCCCTGACTTAAAGTGTTCTGCCCAGAATCAGCATGTTCACAAACATTGTGTTTTTCATGTTCTGCTCAGATGCTCCTAAGACAATCATTAGACTGACCGATGAGTTTTAGATGTTCATATCTGTAAGTTTTATTTCTGAGCTGATCTGACCTTTAGCAAACCCCTAACAGCCACTGAGAATGAAGAAAATGGCTCCAGCAGCCCATATTCCTCTCCAAATGTGGTTTCCTATTTTTTTCCTTATTTTTTTTCTTAAAGCATCTCACTTGTATCTACAAAATGCTCCGATGTTTGCTAACAAATAGGGTTTCTTACAAAAAAGCTTTTCTGTGAGAACCATCATACATGCAATGTTTGATGTGCGTCATCCTCATACACACTTTTGATAATCCTGTAAATGTTCGTACATATAAAACTATTTGTACTTTTTTATATTTGCACAGGTATAAATCTCAGTTTAACAGGTATTGTGCTATAAAACCTTCACACACTCGCTGTTATTTCTGGCTCTTCCTTTAAAGAAAGTTTCAGTCGAGAAATGGATAAACAGATAAAAATGATTTGTACACCCAGTGATTTTATCAATATAACAGCATCATAGTTGAAAATACATGTCAGAACACAATCACACAACATTGTCTGCTTACATATAGAAAATATAATTAAATAAAGCCAGAATACTTTAAATAAATTACAACAGTGTTTAAGTGGGGATCAGAAGATCAGACTCATTCATGAGGTCACAAAAAACCCAGATTAAAAACCCAGATAATGATTCAACAATGACCATCTCACAATTGCTAGCAGATATCCTGATAATCCTTAAAACTCTTGGTAAAATAGACAAAAATTTGACTTTTTGAAAGGTGTGAATCCAAAAACATTTAGTGTAAAACTAACACTGCATTTCAGAAAAAAGAGATCGTACCTACAGGTAAACATGGTGGTGACACTGTGATGGTCTGGGGCTGTTTTACTGGATAACTTGATGTAACTCAGAATCAGAATCAGTTTTATTGCCAAGTATTATTTGCATACTACAAAGAATTTGACTTGGGTGAAGGAGCGCAGATGATAAATCAAAGTAAGAATAACAATAACAAATATAAACATCAGAACCAACTTACAACTAACAATAATTACAAGTCAAAAGCACCCTAAGAGATGAGACCGATGAGGGTGATGTCATCCGCAAACTTCAGGAGTTTGACAGACTGATGATGACTGGAGGTGCAGCTGTTGATGTACAGGGAAAAGAGAAGAGGAAAAAAAAAAGCAGCCTCGAGGAGATCCAGTGCTGATGGTCCGTTGATCTGTTTTCCCAGCCTCACATGCTGCTTCCTGTTGGTGAGGAAGTCTGTGATCCACATGCAGCTGGGAGAGCTTGTCCTGCAGAAGATCTGGGATGATTATATCGAATGCAGAGCTGAAGTCCACAAACAGGATCCTTCTGTAGGCCTCCAGGGAGTCCAGATGTTGGAGGATGTGACAGGGCCATGTTTACTGCATCATATACAGATCTGTTTGTTCTGTAGGTGAACTGTAGGGGGTCCAGATGAGGCTCCATGATCTGTTTGCGGCTGGGTCAGCACAAGACGCTCAAAGGTCTTCATGACCACAGAGGTCAAGGTGACAGACCTGTAGTCATTAAGACATGTGGTCCTTGGCTTTTTTGGGACAGGGATGATGGTGGAGGTTTTGAAGCAGACTGGTATGAGACATTGTCTCAAGTGACGTGTTGAAAATGTCTGAACACTGGAGACAGCAGGTCTGCACAGAGCCTCAGGGTGGATGGGGAGACAGAGTCTGGTCCAGGTACTTGCTGGGGTTCTGTCTCTTAAAAAGTCTGTTGACATCCTCCTCCTGGAAGGTGTTTGTTGCTGAGGAGGAGGGAGGGGGCTCTAGGGGGATAGAGGTGACTTCTGGGGGTGATCGGGGGGGAGGAGGTGTTGACTCTGGGTTCCAGACCGGTGTTGAGGGGGATTTTGCAGGTCTGATCCAATGTCCATCAAAACAGTAAAACTCATTCAGCTGTTTGACCAGATCAAAGCTGCATGCAGAGTGGGGGGGCTTTAGGCTTGTAGTTAGTTATCAGTCTGAGCCCTTTCCATACAGAGGCAGAGTCATGGGCTGATAGCTGTTGCCAAAGTCTGATGAAACCATGGGGGTCTCTCTCTACCAGAAAACCCCGAAGGAGACTGTCCAGCCATCAATTTGTGACCTTGAGCTTAAGAGCATTTAGGATTCTGCAACAGGTCAATGATCCAAACCACATCAGCAAGTCCACCTCCGAATGGCTAAAGAAAGTATGCTGAAGGTTTTGAAGTGGCCAAGTCAAAGTCTGAACTTATGGCATTACTTTAAATAGGTCTATCTAGCTAAAACCAAACAAATAAAACAGTGTGGTTGAATTAAAGCAATTCTCAAGAGAAGAGAGGGCCAAAGTCCATCCACAGCAAAAACTCACTGCCAGTTACTGCAAATGTTTATTGCATCTACTGAGGCTGGCAAAACCAGAGATTAGGTTTAAGGGGCAATTACTTTTTCACATAGGGCCCAGTTGGTTTGGATAGCTTTTCCCCCTTAATAAATGAAATAATCATTAAAAAACTGCCTTTTGTAGAATGCATTGATTAGCTTTTGTAGTAGAAAGTAGAAAATAATCCAAAATATTTAAGTGTGACAGAAAGCAGAAAATGGAAGGAATCTTTAAGTGCACTACCAGAGACATTGAACCTCCTTAACACCTTGAGGGAGACCCTCCCCCCAATCTCCTTAACACTGCGTGGGAGACCCTCCCCACCATCTCCTTACCACTGTGAGGGAGCCCCTCACCACCATCTTTCCCACCATCTTTCCCACCCTCAACGCCTTAGCTGTGAAATTAACTTCACATAAACTGCGTACCCCGTCAGAGTTTCCAAAATGTGTATGGATATGTGTGTGAGTGAGCGAGACAAAGCCCATGTGGTCTGGTGTTACCCTCACATGGGACGGGCAGTGGGTGAGCATAAGGCCACCCACCTCACACCTTCACCCACACACACACACATTGCACAAACTAAGAGTTGGATAATGTTTAACACACACTCAAATACACACCACACAGGCAAGGTGATACTATATAAACCGTGCAACTGTCATCCACATGCAGGCACACGGACATTATCGATGTGTATTTTGATTCTGCTGCACACTGTACTCACATGTTATGCGTCTATCTCTCACACACCACTACACCTTCTTTATTGCTGTGTGAAAAGCCACAGGCTCATAAACTGCTGCAAATTTGTTCTGTCAACTGGAGCTCAGAGACACATACAGATACACAAAATGCCACAATGACTTGACCTTCACTCCAGTTCCCAAGGAGAAAGAAAACACCAACATCTCACCCAGTTTTTCATCTTTACAGTAAGACTGCGGTGTGAGAGTGAGTGTCTGTATTTGATAGACCTGCTGACACAGTGGGACGTATTTCAACATTATTATTAATTAAATTTGGTTATAAATTTGTATGAAAAAGTTTTGTAATCTTCTTTTGGAAAATGTTAAAATCCTAAAAAAAAAATACAAATCTTGAAAAAATAGATTTATCCACAATCTGACAAAATATTGCAAAATCTCATTTGATCTGTTGTGGATGAACCAAAGCAACTACAACACCAACCTGTAAATGTGACTGTGCTACAGGTATAGCCATTTTTGTGTTTTCAATGGTTAGTTGGCTGCGGCAGATGTAACTCTGATGATTACTTTCTAAAAGTTTTAAAACATCCATCCAGTGGATTTAGCTGATGCTCAAGACAACAAACAAACACAGAAATTGTTAAAAACATTATTTCTAATCTTTTGGTGTCAGTTAATAACAGCAACAAGTGAAGATAAAGTCCAGCTCTAGGTTCCAAACAACTGTAGTTATCTGAAACCAATGAAGGGTGTAAAATCACAAGCATTAAAAGTAAACATGTATATCAAGAACAGCATAACAGATGTTGACATAGTTGAATTCTTCATTGATGTTTGTTAAATAGAAATAAACTCCTGTAAAAGAATCTTATAAAAACTTGATATTAGTTGAGGTAAAGTAAAATATGTCAGTATTCAAATACAGAGTGGATAACTATCTATTATGACACACCTCAGTTAGCAACATGAGCAGAAAAGGTCAATATGAAAACTATTTATCTGCCAAATCACCTCTTTCAATAGAGACTGCAGGCATGTGGACTCACATGAAGAGCTACATCGGTGCATAAAACCAAATGTATGTGAGTAAAAATCTACAACTAATTTTTCATTGTCTAAACCTGGGAGTGGACAGAGTATCTTGATGCAGTACTTACTTGCCCAAACCAGGGTTGAATCCAAAGAACATCTCCTGACACTGGTCACATCGCCGCCCTGTTACTGACAGATGAGCACACACACACTGACCGGTCCGGCTCTCACAACTATGCTGTAACGCGCCCATAAGATGGCAGTCACACTCAAAACACGTCTTGTGATCTACAGAGAGGTAGAAGCCTAGAAAAAATAAATAATTATGTCAAATGATGTCACAAATTGTGCAACTGTTTAAAACAACAACAGGTGTTGATCATCACTTCATGGTAATAAAGCTTAAAATAAAGCTAAATATTTTTTTCAGGCTTCATTAGAGTCTCTGAATTCCAAAGTATAAATCAATTCATTTTCTCAAGACCTGTCAGCTATTAAACAAAGTTGGGCCAACAATACTTAAAGGTACAGTATGTAAGAATTTTACAGTGAAATACTCACACAACAGTTTAATGTCCCACCCATGCAGAAAATAAAGTCACATTGTAACAGATCTCAAGCTCAGCCAGCTGGGTGGTCGCTAGTTTCGGTCGTTTTTAAAAAGCTAGCCCAGACCGTAATCATTATTTACACGTCCAGACTTCCTGGTTCCACAACGAATCACATGTGAGTCTGCAAGGCCGCCAAGTCTTCAACATAAGCAGCTGTAATTCCACAATGAGCAGCAGCAAAAAGTAAGAAACCACTGCATCCTTCCAACTGAGCAGTCGAGCTGCACATGATGGGGCGTTCAAATGCACTTAGGAAAACTCAGTGCTGAACAAATAGACCAGGGGTGGCAAACTCCAGGCCTTGAGAGCCACAATCCTGCACATTTTAGATGTTCCCCTGCTTCAACACACCTGCTGCAGATGAACAGGTCATTAACAGGCTTCTACAGGACTTGCTGAGAGGTTGCAGATTTGAATCAGGTGTGTTGAAGCTGGGGAACATCTAAAATGTGCAGGATTGTGGCTCTCGAGGCCTGGAGTTCGCCACCCTTGAAATAGACCTTCAGACATTCCCAAAAATTGAACAAATACAAGAGAAACAAAACAAGAATCAACATCTGAACTGGCAACCAACAGAAAACTCAGGGAGGGAGGGGGTGAGTGGCTGAGAACAGACAGTTTTTTCCTACATGAACTGCGGGATATGGATCTGACAACAAGGTCTAATTCTTACATACTGTACTTTTAACAGTTGATGAACAAGTCATAAACTGACTTGGCATGAATGGAACATGGAAAAAAACAATAAAAAACGGAAACATTTAAAGGATAAAAATGATCCAACACTGCATGTACTGGTGCTCAGTAAAATTCTCACTTTGAACTGTAACCTCATTCCCATAACAGCAGTGCTAAGCAGGCATAGAAGGTTGTTTCATCAGGAAAAAGTCTAAATTCTTCAACCATTGTCCAACAGTCTCATGTATCTTAAAGATCAGAAGTCAAAGGGCAAATAATATTCAAATAAAAGGAGAATGAGTTCTGTTGAACGTGATGAATATTTGGAACTTTTAGACATTTAAGAAACTGTCATTACAGGAAAGTTCTTTAGAGGAGAATGCACTTCTGAGAAAGAAAACCCTTGCTTTTACCAATGTGGTGCTGTTGTTCAAACCCACCATCATCTTTATCTGTTAATCAACCCATTGATCATCCATCTGTGTGTTTCTTGCTCACCAGGTCGACAGCTACTGCAGTCCTTTCCATGGCGCATTGGGACACAAACACATTGCCCTGTGGCGCTGTCACAGACCGACCCTGTCACTGTTCCCCTGGGGTCGCAGATACATGGCACACAACCCTGAAACAAACCATCTGACAAGGCACAAAACAACATCAGCCACTTTCTGTGTCTGTCACTGCTTAACTGCAACAACTCAAAGGTTTTCAATAATATCAATAACTTTAAAAAAGCTTTAAACCCAGGGTTGAACAAAAAAAAGACATTGGTTTTGCTTCCTGTTTTCTTACTCTTGAGGTTTGAACTGTTATAGTAATTGTGAAGACAGCTGGCACAGTGTAAACCCTCCACCCCTTCCTTGCACGGACATTGTCCGGTCCACATATCGCATACACCCTCTGGCACTGTTCCACTGATGTCACACATGCATGGCAGGCAGCCCAGGGAGTTACGCCACTCCAGGGTGTGATAACCACGGCGGCAAGAGTCACAGTGATGGCCCTCCACATGTTCCTAAAAACAGAGCGAATGAGGAAAATAGTAGGCAAACTAAATACAATGCAAAGAGTAAAAGCAACATCCAAGTGGGACAGTCATTACCATCACACCAGGTGGGATTAAACACAATTAGTGGGGAAAAGAACATAGTAAATTTAGTTCTTGGTCTCTTAAGCTAGATTTCAGTTCACCCCTCCCTCATTCATCTTAGATAGATCCTTGAATTTTACACATTAAAGAGGCCATTCTTTTAAAAACAGTTTTTTCTGAGTTTTCTGTTGAATATTTTAGCTCCACAGGTGTTCTTACCTTCATAGTGGGTGTGAAAACAGGTCAACAACTTCTCTTTCAGTTTTAATCTCTCAAACTACGCAAGTGGCGATAACACCTAAGTTCTCCCGAGTCCGAACGGCCTGTATCTGTTTCGTCACAACTGCTTTGTTCGTTAGTATTCGCCGGCTCCCGCTGTTGAAACCACGCCTAGCATGCGGCTAGGCGTGCGGCTTTAGCATAAGACGTAGCACACAGGAAGACACGACGTCTGACGTTACCATGTGCAGCGGGGCAGGAAACAGTATACCTTGCTCTCATAGGCTAGTTTGTTAGCCAATCAGAGTCCAGCAAATTCGAACAATGAATATGAACGAGCTGCTGACGAAGCAGCCTGACGGAAGGAGCCAGAACCACCTGAATTTTAATGCAGACAGATTGAAAGGTCTGTTAATAAGTGTTTCCTGACGTTTTTTAGATATAAAATGTTTCATATTACTTGTTAATACTTAAAGAGGCCATGTCATACAAATTTCAGGACTTTGTGATTATTTCTTAAGTGTACTGTGTCATTTCTTACATGTTAATGATTATTGTTGACTGTCCAAAAGAAAGCTCGATTACTAGCTATAGATGACATATAAGAACTAGGGCTTTATTGATACATTATCCCCCGATACAATATGTATCTTGATACATTGCTAACAATATGATACACGATACGATACATTAAAACTTTTATTTGTTTTGCATTTTTGACAAAACAAAACTCTCTGGATAATATTTATTTTAC
Source organism: Pachypanchax playfairii (assembly GCA_006937955.1). Taxonomy (NCBI): domain Eukaryota; kingdom Metazoa; phylum Chordata; class Actinopteri; order Cyprinodontiformes; family Aplocheilidae; genus Pachypanchax; species Pachypanchax playfairii. The sequence goes on along the minus strand of SSNP01000152.1, from coordinate 1,103,842 downwards.
TTTGATACTATCACAATGGGTGACACAAACTATCTCATTCATTTTCACATCAGTTTGTAGTATTTTATTAGCAAAACTAATATGTCACAAAAAAATTATTACTTAAAAATTTGTAATAAGAGTTATTTAATACAGCTTCATGTATTTTTAATAGTTGCTCATCACAGTAATATATTGCAGATACAAAGCCACTGTCAGTTCAGAGTCTTTTTTTTTCAGCAAAAAACCTTTTTTATACAACGTTAGAGGGAATGTTGTTCCGCCTTGTGGTGGTCAGTACAACAAGTTTACTGTGTTGATAATATCAATATTGGACCTCATGATATAATATTGCTCCATGTATCACGATACATCAATGAATCGGTGTATCATTGCAGCCCTAATAAGAGCATACTAACATCATTAGGTTATACACTCACCGGCCACTTTATTAGGTACACCTGTCCAACTGCTCGTTAACACTTAATTTCTAATCAGCCAATCACATGGTGGCAACTCAGTGCATTTAGGCATGTACACATGGTCAAGACAATCTCCTGCAGTTCAAACCGAGCATCAGTATGGGGAAGAAAGGTGATTTGAGTGACTTTGAACGTGGCATGGTTGTTGGTGCCAGAATGGCTGGTCTGAGTATTTCAGAAACTGCTGATCTACTGGGATTTTCACGCACAACCATCTCTAGGGTTTACAGAGAGTGGTCCGAAAAAGAAAAAATATCCAGTGAGCGACAGTTCTGTAGGCGGAAATGCCTTGTTGATGCCAGAGGTCAGAGGAGAATGGCCAGACTGGTTCGAGCTGATAGAAAGGCAACAGTGACTCAAATAACCACTCGTTACAACCAAGGTAGGCAGAAGAGCATCTCTGAACGCACAGTACGTCGAACTTTGAGGCAGATGGGCTACAGCAGCAGAAGACCACGCCGGGTGCCACTCCTTTCAGCTAAGAAGAGGAAATTGAGGCTACAATTTGCACAAGCTCATCGAAATTGGACAATAGAAGATTGGAAAAACGTTGCCTGGTCTGATGAGTCTCGATTTCTGCTGCGACATTCGGATGGTAGGGTCAGAATTTGGCGTCAACAACATGAAAGCATGGATCCATCCTGCCTTGTATCAACGGTTCAGGCTGGTGGTGGTGGTGTAATGGTGTGGGGAATATTTTCTTGGCACTCTTTGGGCCCCTTGGTACCAATTGAGCATTGTTACAACGCCACAGCCTACCTGAGTATTGTTGCTGACCATGTCCATCCCTTTATGACCACAATGTACCCAACTTCTGATGGCTACTTTCAGCAGGATAATGCACCATGTCATAAAGCTGGAATCATCTCGGACTGGTTTGTTGAACATGACAATGAGTTCACTGTACTCAAATGGCCTCCACAGTCACCAGATCTCAATCCAATAGAGCATCTTTGGGATGTGGTGGAAAGGGAGATTCGCATCATGGATGTGCAGCCGACAAATCTGCGCCAACTGTGTGATGCCATCATGTCAATATGGACCAAACTCTCTGAGGAATGCTTCCAGCATTAGACTACAGCACCACATAAAGACGAACAATCACTCACACACCTAAGGACCATTTGGAATCACCAGCTACTCTAACAAACCTACTTTTGGTCTGTAGGAATAATCTCATGCATGTACAGTGGGAATCGAACTTCTGACCATCTATACTGCAGAGAATTTCCAACAACTGCACCACTGTGCAGCCTTTGTTCCTAATCTTTCTTTGTTCATCAAAATCCATCAAGCTAGATAAGTAAGCACCCTTAAAGTCATTTGATTTCAATGTTTAAACTGAATTCATCTGTTTGCAAATGTTCTTCAATGTATTTCCTGATACAGACTCCTTTTATACACTTACACTGAATTATATCTGTTTATGAAAAAGGGTTTACAAAACAACAAAGATGTGGTGTGAAAACGCTACGTGCCTTGCAGATACACTGTCCTGTGTAAGGATCGCAGTCTGTCCCAGGTACCGTTCCATCATGTGAGCAGTCGCAGGGGGCACAGGAACCCTCAAATCTTAAACCATACAGGCCTCTGCCGCAAGAGTCACACCGCCGCCCCCCAGCCCCAGGCTTACACTCACACTGCCCCCCTTCAGGCTCACAAAATGAGCTGAGGGAACCCAGAGGGTCACAGTCACATGGGATGCAGCCGTCTGGATGGGAAAGGTTCCAATAGCCAAACTCACAACGGTCACATGACAGACCTATAAAAGAAAAAAGAAAGTGAAAAAATTTTAGGATGAAAACAAAATTAATTCCACAGAGGAAAAAAAACAAAGGAAAAAAAAGATTGTTCACAAACTAGTATTTAGCCCACATCATTTTCCAGTATGAGTAAGAGTGCGTGAGAGAGAGAGAGAGAGAGAGAGAGAGAGAGAGAGAGAGAGAGAGAGAGAGAGAGAGAGAGAGAGAGAGAGAGAGAGAGAGAGAGAGAGAGAGAGAGAGAAAGAGAGCAAGAGAAATGGTGGGTGAGTGAATAAAACTGCCATCATTAGGGCCAGGCCCTGTGCTTATGATGGATCACTCACCTAAGGCCAAACACTTAATTTTACTGAGCAATAAATAAATAAATAAATTCTGCTACTACAAGAAAAGAACGAAGGGAGAGGAAAAAAAGGAGATGGAGTGATGCCAGACTGAAAGAGAAGTAGGGACTGAGAAATAGTTTTGTGTTTAAAAAAAAAGTGGAAGAGGTGAATTGTGTTCAAGAAAAAAACAATTAAGATTTTCTTTTAACTTGATTTCTGCAGATTGGTTTGAAAAAAAAAAAAAAAAGACTTCGGCAAAATATGTATTTGTTCAAAGACAAGCTTTTTGGAATAATGTATAATTGAAAGGAACAAAAGTGACTTGGTCTCTAACAAAAAGTAAAATGTCCCATGTTTATGTGAATGTTTAAGGCTTTTTACAATTCAATGATTTTCAGTTTTATTTCTTAAACTATTTCTGTTTTATTCATAATTTATTCAATAATTATTAAACAGGTGTAAACATCAGGTTCATACTAAACAAAACTTTTAGAACAGCTGAATTGGTGCTCGGCTCTAAGGCCAGTTAAACTGTAATATGATGTGTGTGTGTGTGTGTGTGTGTGTCTCTGTGTGTGTAAGTCTTATTTGAATATGCCATACGTATTCTATGACAGGCAATCTGTCCCTAAATGGATGCCTGGGGGCCATGCAGTCACCACAGTCGTTTATGAAGGAGCACATGTTCATATGTGGGTGGCTGTGAATGTGTGTGTGCACACATAGATTAATAGAAACATCTGTGTAAGTGCACATGTGTGTGTCCTCATAACCCTTTGTGTTGTGGAAACTTGGTATTTGTACAGCGCTGCTCACTTTTTAACCATTTAAACTTTTTAATCAGAAAAAGAGATACTATCAATGTCATGATATTCAGTTTTTACTTTATAGACTCTGTGTTAGAAGGTACTTTTAATGAGACTTTACACATTAAAATACATTGAAATACAATAAAATAAATGACTAAAATAGGAGAGTAACAGGAAAAGAGTCAGTAAAACAGAAAGATAAGTAAAAATCTAAGAAGATAGAGATCAGAAGAGAAACAGCGTATCTATGTTAAAGTATCCATTTGGATAAATATGTGCATTTATGTGTGTGTGTGTGTGTGTGTGTGTTGTGATTTTTAGGACACAGCCAAGCTTTTTATCACGAGCCAGCTGGTTAACAGGCTCATGCATCACCATTTCAAACACTATTATGTACACACTGCACTCTGGCACCTTGTTATGAGTGTACACATTTTTCTGCATGTGTGTGTATCTACGTTTCAATCCCATCCTTCTGAAGCGTGCCTGCCATTGCTCTGCTCAAAGTATCAGCTTGGCAGTAATAAATTGCCATAATCAAATCTTATTTCTGAAAAATACCTGTGGGAGCAACCAAACAAACAAGGACCAAAAAAAAATGGTCTTGCTGGAAGAAGTATGAAAAATACAAAGGACTGCAGCAGTTTGTTTTAATCAACTTGGCACCGAATTAGAGAATTAAATACCAGCTTAGTCCTTGATGGTGAGTGCACATACATACACATGCACATGTTTTTATGTACAAATACTCCTTCAACATATGATACACAGAGTTAGAAAAAAAGCAAACATACTTGTACACATGTTCACTTCCTTTACAAATACACACTAATAGGAGCTGATATACACCATCAGTGCACATGCTCACACATGCACAACATGGACCCTTGGTAGCAAGGCTTAGCAATAAGCATGATGTGTTGAGTTGAGAAGCGTTGGCCGGTTTTGCATTTCATACAAGCTTGGTCTTCAAAGACTCACAGGGGAGAGAGTGAAACCGTTTATCAGAAAGAGAGACCCAAAGGCTGGAAGAACCACCAGCAGAAAAGCCTGTTTATTACAGCAGACAAACTCGTTGGGATGGGTGAGTCCATCAGGGTGTGTATATCCAAGCTTTTATGTAATGGACACCAGATGTATAAATTTTTGCTTAGGTGAACACTAATTAAAAATAAGTATTCATTAAAGCAAAAGTTTCTGGAAAGCTGGTTTATTTTTGTTTTCTACCTGGTGCAAATCCTGTTTTTGTCAGGTGCGCTCGGTGGTGAGGAGCATCCTGAGGGCTGACGTGGTCCACCCGTGGATGAGCGTGAGCTGGCCAGGGATACCACTGGCTCTTAGTGATAGCAGTGCATTGGATGTACTTGCAGCTGGGGGTAGCAACTGGCTAGCGGTAGCAGAGGTGGTGCTCACTGGCTGCAAGGGAGCCGGCTCTGAGCGGACAGACATCACTTGGTGGAGCTGATCTGGAGTAAAATCAGAGACCAAGGTTAGGCCAGTTATGGACGTACAGAGGCTGACAGGAGCTCCTGGAAGAACATGAAGTAATGACTGAGTGCTGGAAGGGTGAGTGAGGCTTTTATCTGTGGGTGCTAGTGATGGGATGGCCAATGGCGAGGTGGAGCTCATTTAGCACAGCTGCAAGGTGTTGACCATGATGAGCTCCTGACAGGAAGTGACGTCATGTAGGGTTTGAGGAGTGAACAGTGGAAGACGGGGTGTACATTGAGGGAGGCTGGGAGGCGGTAAGTGACCCGCATTACTGGGTATGGACCAACGAAATGAGGAGTCAGCTTACAGCTATCTCCAGGTAGTCTGAGGTGGTGTGTAGAGAGCCAGACCCAGTCTCCCGGCTAGTAGTCACGACCAGAAAGACGGCGTCAACGCTGTTGAGTGTTGGCTCTGTGTTCAGTGTTGGCTCTGACAATGGCAGCTCTGGCTCGACTCCCTGCTGCCCTGCCCACTGGATGAACTGTTCCGCTGCTGGCACCTCCACCTTGCGTTCCTGATGTTGAAAGATGGGAGGTTGATAGTGTAGCAAACCTCAAAAGGGGAGAGGCCCGTGGCAGCGGAGACTTGGAGATTTATGGAGAGCTCCGTCCAAAGCAGGGTCCATGGCCAGGAGGACGGCTGGGATGAAAGAAAGCAGAGGATATACTTCTCCACCTGTTGATTTGCCCTTTCTCTCTGCCAGTTAGTCTCTGGGTGGTATCCTGAGGAAAGGCTGACCATAGCCCCCACCAGGTGACAGAATGACCTCCAGAAACTGGGGTCCCTGGCGATGACAGGGCCGAGCATTGAAGAGGTAGAACAGGTGGTGCTCGCCGGCTGGTGATGGGATGGCCAATGGTGAGGTGGAGCTCATTTAACACAGCTGCTAGGTGTCTTCCGTGATGAGCTCCTGACAAGTTTTTGGTATTATGGTGCATTCACACCAGACGCTTTGTAAGTGTTAAGCAACGCTCCCAACTCTTCCAGTTAGATGCTTGTACATTGAAGCTGGTAATGCCTGCAACGTCTGAGCAAAACAGAGCGTGTAGGTGGGGCTTCCTCTGTTGCCGTATGATTTGAACTATGGCAGATCCTATCGAGAGAGTGGTTTGGCTTTATTTGCATAATAAAGCTAGACAAAGTCAATGTCGGGTGCATCAGCGATAATCTTGTCTTTCATTGTTGAAATTATGTTTTTCCTGGTCCCGCTTCATTCAAGCCACATGCAGTGACATCACTACAATGAGATGCTCTGACTGGTTGACATGCCTCTATAAGAGCGTCAAGAGCGACTAAAGTTCAGCCAGCTGAACTTCTGCGTTGCTCGTGTTTCAAGCATTGGCGCTTGAAACTCTTGAAAAGTTGATGCTGCTAACGTTCACAAAGCGCCGCAGAGATATACAGGTTTTTTATTAACAAGGTTTCTTGTGCCGTGAAAGTAGTGGAAACTACTTTATGTTTTGTCCTGTTGTCTACGTATTTAGGAAAGTTTTCTTTCTAAAAAAGCAAAATTAAGGGAAAAGATTTTAAGTGTCAATTTTAATTGGGAGAAGGACAGTGAGTGATATAAAGTATTAAATCATGAAGGACTTGAACATGTCGATGAACAGCCAAAGCAGAGATACAGTATAGGAGAATCATCCCATTACATCTGTCAAGAAGACTGAATAAAGAATTTATAAACCGTTTCACATGTGACACACTTTACACTTCGTGCTGATAATGTGCAGTCATGAAGGTAAATAAGTGAAGCTGAAGATATGTTTACTTTATTATTAGCTCAGTCTTAATTTTATTTATGTTAATTGCTTGCTGCTGTGATGAAACCACCTGTTAGCATAAGGCAGCTTAATGTTCAGGGGTGCACATAATATTTTTGGCCTGGTTCTCAGAAGAGAACCTAGGGTTGTTGCTTGGTCCTCACATTTTTAAATGTGTCTCGCTATGTCTCTTCCGAGCTCCTCTGCTTTGTTTTTGGTTTCATCAAGCTTCAAATTCAGTCTGTTTACTTTACCTGGCTCTATATTTGTTTCAATAAAAATCCTTTAATTGTTGAAAAAATCAAGAGAAACCAGTAAAATATAAAAATACTGGTAAAAAAAAAACCTTCAGAGTTCAGGTTGGATTGTTTACAGGTTTGATTGTTCACTTTAATCTACATTTAACAGTTTGGTGTTGAAATTTATTAGTCAGCTGTTGGAGCTTCTGTCATTTACTGTAACTGTTTTTTGTTTTGAAATGATGAGGATGTTTGTAATGTGATGCAGTCAGATAAAAAGATACACTGGACAGTTATGGGGCATTGACTACATATCCCATAGTGCTTTGCGCGCATTCAAAATGGCGCGGATCACAGACAAATACGCTGATACTGTTGATTAAAACAGGTGGTTTTCTGTATTTTATAGCACAAAAAGGTAGTTATACACGTCTGTACCACGATGGTCTATTTGTCTTATTCAGTGAATTTTTTCAGTTTTGACGCGATGCAGAATCCTGCAGTCAGCTGCACTGATCTGACTGACTGAAAATCCGTCACACTGGCAAACTGATACACAGAGACAGAGAGAGACGCAGCATCAGCTGATCAGCTGGAACTTCGGCGCTCTGGCTGAGAAACATATCAGTCAAACAAAAGAAGTCAACGGGATTCTTCATTTATTTGACAATGAACCCGCCTCTGATTAACCTAAAAATTCACGCAGCTCAGCCAAACCAATGTTAAGTACGCAAACGTGTGTTGCAACTTTTCATCTGGTGCGCATTTTATATTTTGACAGTGTGTGCGGACCTGCGGACCACTTATGTGCACCCCTGTTAATGTTGTAAACCTGCTGCTACTATAATAATTTTTTCCAATACATGCTGTCTTTACAAAAACACAGCATGCTGAACCACTCTGATGTTGAGGTGGTAATAATTAAATGTGGATAATTATGAAAATGTTAAGAATTTCTGTTTCAGTTACTGTATCAGTTATTTCAAAACGTTAACTTACTTCCTTTCTAATCTCTGACAAGGAAGTTGTGTTTTCATTACTGTTAGTTTGTTTGTCTGCTTGCTAACAGGATAACTCAGAAAGTTATTAATGAAAATGGATAAAATTTTCAGGATAGTTAACCACATCTTTAAGGAGGTGCTCGGAGATGAAGAGCTAGGATCCAGACGCCTTTCTGAAAACCCTTCTTATCAGGTCTTGAATAAATGAAGCTAATTTTTTCTGTGACACACAATTAGAAAACATACATTTAACAGAAAAAAAAAATCGTAATGTTTGTCAAATGTTTACCTGTGACGTGGGGTTTACATGGACACTGTCCTGTGTACTGGTTGCACTTTGAAACTGCACTTGTTGTGGTTCTGATGACACCCAGATCACTACAGTTACAGAACTTGCAGCCATTTGGATTTGAGGCACTGAGACCAAACCAACCAGGTAAACAGTCTGCACACTCACGGCCTGTTACTGTATCCTTACAATGACACTGACCCCCATTCTTCAGAAGTGAGACAGAGCAAGAAAAGAGGAAAAAGACATGTTGAATTGTTGTTTTAAAGCTTTTCCACCACCATCAATAATCTGATCTATAGCACAGTCTGTGTAGTTGGTGCGTACCTGGGCACAATCCACACTGCCGTTGATCGTTCCAGCAGAGTGGCAGTTACAGGGCTGACACAAATCTGGAGAAGTTGGATCAGAGTCCTCCAGTCTGAAGAAGCCATCTATACACTGCTCACAGTTCTTTCCTTAGAGTGAAAATAATAAAGGGAGGATATAAGAAAGACCAGTGGACAGAAACCACACACAAACCACTTCTAACAAATAAAAACCTTTGGGCCCTGAAAGATGAAAACTTCAATATATTCTCTTTATTTAACTTATTAAAGTCTATTGCCTGCTGCCTTTCATACCAGAGCTCAGAACTATCATTATGTTGAGAAATGATGGCGTTTTAGTTGTTTTGGTCAAATCTTGAAAGCAATATTGCAACAAGTTATGTGATCTGGCTTTACTACATTACTGGACTAGATGAGACTGCACCTGTCGTGTTGTGCAAGCACTGGTCACAGACTCCTCCCCCTCCTTGATAGTGCTCGTCTGGTTGGTCATCAGCTAGAACGTCGTAATGACAAGAGACGGCGTGGCCATGACACTGACAAGGTCGGCAGTTCATTGGCTGTAGCTGATCACCTGACCTGAATGGTTTATCATTGTAGAGTGGTGCACAATGCTGGCACTGAAATAAACAATAAAAATAAACATTACATAGTGTATTTACACTTTTTTATATAGTTTTGAAAAAGTTTGAATGTTAGAATGTAAACTGAAACAGATAAATATTCAAGCAGCACATGTGATAGAGAGGGAGTCGCTTTTTAAACTTAACTTTAACCAACTTAAAATATTGTCTCTGTCCATCTAGCTGAGCCAAAAACTTATACACTACCACTGAACTGTGAATAAATATTGGCCCACAATTATTTACAAATTCTTCTTGCACTACATTCCACAAGCAACTACATGAAGAAAAGTCTTTAGTTATTTAAACAGGTTTATGTTGTTTTTCCATCCATCCATTTTTTATACACACTTCTTCTTGTGCAGGGTTTGGGGGATGGCGTGAGCTGGTGTCCATCTTCAGAAGGTGGGGTTAAACACTGGACATGTGTCTATCACAGGGCCAGAGACAGACAGAACATTCACACACTCGCTAATACCTAAGGCTAATGCAGAATCACCATTTTACCTAACATACATGTTTTGGGTTTGTGGGAGGAGACCCGAGTCTCAGAGAAAACCGATGCATGTACGAGAAGAACATGCAAACTACACGCAGGCTGGGTTTTGAACACAAGATCTTCTTGCTGTAAGGCCACTGTCAACTTATTATTTTATTTTAAAAAACACAATGATCTGTAAATAAGAAATGCTGCTGAATTTTTGCAACAAGTTTTCACAATATATTTTTAAAAAGTGTTTGCTTAACATGTTTGGGCTCCTTTTGCCATATTTCCTATATTCATAATATGTGAGATGTTTTTCCCTGGTTGACAAGTCTGAAGTGAAAGTAGGACATTTAAGACTTTCTAGTTTTTGACTTTGGAGTCATTTTGATTCACATGGAGAACTGGGTTTGTCACTGTCGCATTAAATAAAGCGACAACTATGAAAATAACCTGGGGTCTCATTTATAAAACTTTGCGTAGAATCCTTATTAAAACCGTACTTAAGCTCAGCAAAAAAATCTACTTACACCAAGTAAGTTTGGGACCTATAAAACATGGCGTTCGCACAGCTGCACACAATCTCCGCTTTATAAACACTTTACCTAGAAATGTGCTCAGGTGTTTCTGGATCACATCCCGCCCTCAACATGCCCACTTTCTACCGTAAATGGTCAGTGCAAAGTGCCTTGTGGATCTCATGCATATAAATGAGCCGGCGACCGCAGATCAAGGAAGTGCAACTTCACTGAAGCAGATATTGAGGTACTACTTGTGGTTGAGGTGGAAAAACGAAAGAAGGTGCTTTTTGGAGGTCACAGCAGTGGCACAGCAAATCAGAGAAAATCCACGGAGTGGCACAGCGTTGCTGAAGCCGTCAATGCTGTGAGTTCTTCAGAGAGATCTGTGGCGGATATAAAAAAAAAAAAAAAGATGGCTTGCCACCACCAGAGTGTGTCTGCCACTGGCGGACCCCCTGGCACCTCTGATCCCCCACAGCTCGCCGTTAGGATCTCAGCAGTACTCGAACCGGCACGCGTGCATGGCATCGTGCCGGGGAAGGAGGGAGACACTGACCATGCAGAGGACACTAAGCCTTTTATTAATATAGATCAAATGTGTCAGTGATTAAAAAGTAATAAACAAAACCAAATCTGCGCACGTTTTTTCCGCTACGTTTTTTTTTATGAATCCCAAAGTTTGCATGGAAAGTTGCTTACGCAGTTTTCCGACACCGTTTTGTGTATAGGCAAGCTTTATAAATGAGACCCCTGGATGGAAGTATATGTTCCTCCAGAACCTGTAGACATGTTATGCATTACTGCTATATTTGTGGAAGTGAACATTAATAATGTCACATGTACTAATGTACCCTAATCACATATATGATGTTGGATTTAGAAGTGTGCACCAAGCTGTAAGGTCATGTTATCCTGAACATTTAGTTATGGAGTATATCAGCGCATGAAATTGGTGTCATAAAACGTGTTTGTTCTTCTGTCTCCATATTTAAGGAAACAAGTGAATTAAACAATCAGTCAATTAATTGATCACATCACTTTCAATATTTTAAGCTCAAGATTTCCAAACCTTTATCATAGAAAATACTGATGTAAATTACAAGCTCTGCTATTTTAAATGAATCTGGGAAAAATCTTGTACCCAAGGGATTTCAGTAGTTCCTGGTGTAAGCTAGTAAGATCACAACCAGCAGATCTATTGATAACAAAATGTGAATAATGTACTTGTAATTAGAGTTGGTCAGAGATTTCAGGTTTTTTAGTATAAAAATTCAAATAATCAATGTGACTGTCATTTTGACAAGCTACTTCTTTTTTCACCAGCTACTGCTAGTAACTGATAACATGACCATGATGTGATTAATGGTCATGCACCAAGTAGTTTTCTAAACATCACACTGCTCTTCCATGAAGAAAAGCAATTTTCAACACAACACCTGACCAAAAACTTGACAATATATACCAAGTTTCTTCCATCATCCATTTTATTTTGAAAAGATTTCAAAGCAGAAACCATGTCCATATATGAACTAAACTTTAACTGCCAGGATGTGTCCTCACTCAGCTACATTCACCTGACAGGTGAGAATAAAAAAACATAAATATCCCTGACTAGTTGAATTAGCAAATACATTATTTTGTGTGTGTGTTTGTGTATCTGTTCCTTAAAATTTTTTATTATTCAAAGAACCAGTACACAAACACACACATGCATGCACCCAAACACACACACATAGCAAATGGAAATCAGACATCTAATGAAGAGCGACTTGCAACAGCCAGTGCTTTCACACAGTCCCCCTTTCATGTCAAAATAAACATACCAAGGTGTGTGTAACGAGGGGAGAGAGGGAGGGGAATAGTGATATAAAAAATGCATTTTTGTAGTAAAAAACAGCAGAAGCTAGACGCAGCGAGTACAAGTCCTTTGATTTTGTTCAGCAGTCAGTACAAATTATGGTGGACAAGGGGGGCTTCAAATGGCAGGATTAAAAATGTATTAAAAAACACAGGAGTTCCTCCTGTGTGTGACACGTGCAGGCCTGTGCTGGGTCTATTATGTATGACACAAAGATAAAAAAGAGGAGGAGGGGTGGGGGTAAGGGGCGGTCAGGAGGAAGATGGGGAGAAGGGGAAGAGTGTTGATGGAAACAGGAGGAAGAGGCACTAATTCTGGTTGTCAGAGACCAGAGAGGAAGTACAAAAATACAAAAAAGGTCAGAAAATCTGAACCTTGGACAAGTATCTGCATAAAGGGTATGTATGTTAAGGAAAAATGACAGCAACAGCTGGATGAAAATAAATAAATGAATAAACAGTTACTGTTACATCATTAGATGGTCGAAGGTGCACTTGATGAGTCTCAAGCAACTCTAAATGGTACAACTTATATTTACTTATTTAAACATTTCTCCCAACTAAAATCAAAGTCCAGTGATGGAGAGGTAACCTGTCCAGGTGTAACCCCGTCTCTCACCCAGTGACCACTAGAGATAGACACCAAGTCCCGTGATCCTCAACTTGAACAAGCACATAAGGAAAATGACTGACTTACTGAACTCAATGTCAAAAACATCTCAAGCAACTTTGAACTCTACAAGTTTAACATCATAACAGTTTTTTCAAGAAAAATGTGGCGTGAGCTATTCGTGTATGTGTGTGTCAGTGGTGCTGCAGAAGAGGAACTGCTACTGATGCTGTTACAATAAAAACAAAAAAAATCTATAAATACAGTGTTTTAGCTTAACATCAAGTAGAATGTTGTGCTGTTTAACTTCTCTGCTCATCCATCAGCAATGTTGTTTAGAATCAAGTGTCTCTGTTGTCATGGGCCACAGTAACTTTGTCCATGCATCATCTTCACTTCTATCCATCTGTTTTTACTCACTCTTCTATCTGAGTTTCACTGAAGGATACTTTTCTTTTTGCCCTTCAATCAGAAAGTCTTCTGCTACACATAACTCTTCATCCCATCCATTAAGAGCAGAAGTGTTCTCCTCAATCACTCTCTTTTTATTCCTTCTGCATCTCCCACTTCTTGCCACCTTTTCTTCTTTTTCTAACTCTTCTCTTTCTGAAAAACAAATCACTCTACATCTTTCCCAGTTTCCCATCTCCCCCCTTTCTCACCCGCTTCCCCGTCTCCACTGTCCCCCAACTGCTTGTTCTCATACCCACAGAGAGTATGTGAGCAGAAAATATTACCATACCAAATGAAAGAGAGAGGATTTTTTTTCTTTCTTCTCTTTTCTTTTCATTCAGCATTGCGTTACCTTCCCTCTCTCCCTGCCTGCTAATTAGTCGAGGGACTGGTGTTTGGGAGTAAAAAGAAGAGCGCACACGTTCATTCTCTTTGCCATACAAAAGAATTTGATGGCACTCCGTCATCTACACACTGTAGCAACGCAAAAAAGAAGAGCATATAAGGAAGACTGAGTCAATGTGGTTCTGCGATTCTTCGTGCCATTTTTTTCTCCGCAATAGGCAACTCCATGTTATATCAAGACTAAAAGAGCAAAAATGTGGTTAATAGTGTTGACAGAGGAGCAATTCTATCAATGCTTAAAGTGTCCCTGACAGACAGCATGATAAAGAGGATTAGGAACAATCATTAAACAAGTGACGTTTACATTCATTCGATTTTGTTTGGACAAAAGACAACAAGTTTTTTCTTTTCTTAGACCAAGTGTGTGAGTATTCTGGACTGGGAAAGAGGAAAGAATAACATCTTGTTTTCATTCTGTTTGGGTAAAACCTGCTGAGTGAGGAAGCTGCTCTAATGGATATGTGGACATTCAGATGGCCTGTCATAAGCATCTGTGCGTGTGTGTGAGTGAGTGCAAATCCAGTGGGACAACTCATCTCATCCTAAAATGCCATGACCAATTTTACGCTCTCACAGGAAAGGTCATGGCACTGGCTTCAGTATGTGTGAGAATGTGTGTGTGTGTCTGTGTACACATCTATTTTGTGTGTATCTACAGAAAAGGTTAACCCGGTTAACCCAAGTGCAGGTGAAAAATCTGCTGCTGAGGCAAACTGAAACAGCAAAGATGCTGGGTAACACCACTTAACGTCACTAGCTATCAAAATCTATAAACACAAACTGATGCAAAAACAGAAACAGCTGCAGTGTTCATTTTGAATCCTAAAATATATGTAAATAACACATTTCAAATGCTATTTATTTGCACACAGTAGGGATGAAACAAACGAAAGGGGATGACAGTTTTGCATCATAATTATTACTGTCACTATTATTCCTGTAGGTTGTTTTTCTGGAGTAATGAGCAATAAGTACAGGAGCAAAACTGAATCAGAGTGAATCATACCTGGTCAAATAAACCTGATTCTGATTATTTTAACTTTTGTTAAAGATGTGCAAAAAGTACAGTTATAAACTGAAACTATAAAGAGGGTTCAGAAAAGTTGCTGGCTACAGTATAGATTTTAGACCCCGCCCCCATATGTAAAAAAAACTGGTCATTGTGCTTATATTAAAAAATACACCTTAAAAACTTTTCCAGGTGTTGATTTACACAGTTATTATGTATTATAACTTCATATTCAAAAGCTCTTTCTCATATAACTTTACCAGATGCTTAAAAAAAACACTATTTACCTTTGTAGGTGATCAGGCATCTGCTCCAAAATTACAACATGTAAAACTTTTAGAGTAAAAAAATAAAATAATACAATACAACAAGGCTTGCACTATTATTTTAGCAGTTCCATCAAGTATATTCAGACATATAATCCCTCTGTTAAAACAGGAAAAAATGTAAGAAGCAAGACACGAACAAAACAAAAAAAGCACCAGACCCTTTCAGGCGAAAAAGTTAGCTGTCTTTGCTGTTGCTGTTAAATAACAAGCAGCTGCAGACAACTTGTTAAATCTACCTTTTTTTTGCATGTTGTTCAGACAAAACACCCATCTTACAAAACCTTTACTTCAACATCCATCTTTTAACCTGGATGGACCCTGGCAATATCACCAGTCCATCCCAGAGCCACATACTGGGTAGCAGTAGTTCAGGAAGTAGAGCAGGTCGTCTGGTAACTGGAGGATCACTGGATTGAATCTCAGCTCCGTCCAAAACTATTCCTTTGTCGTTGTGTCCTTGGGTAAGACACTTCACCTGCCTGTTTGGTGGAGGTCAGAGGGCCCAATGGCACCTGTGTACCAGGTGTGACTTAAAAAAATGCAAGGACACACTATTTACACACACACACTTACATCTAGGGCCAATTTGCAGAAACCCAAAAACCTACTTAGAATATTTCTGGACTTTGTAAAGAAAACCTGCACATACACAGGGAGAACATACTGCCTCAATGCAGCAGGTCAAAGCTGAGTTTTTAACCAAGTACGCCCTTGCTGCAAGGCAGGAGTCCTATCCAACATGTAGATTCTTTCCTTCAGTACTTTAACAAAATTTAAAATTAAACCACACTGCAAATCTATCTTTCTTTCCATCTGTCCATCCGTCCATCCTCCTACACTTTATCCAGGGTTGGGTTGCATTTTAAACAGATGCCCGAGCCGCCTCAGCTGGTTCCTCTCGACGTGAAGGAGCAGCGGTTCTACTTTTAACGGTAAATTCATTTTAAAACAGTAATACTGACCACAATAAATTTTACCATGGTAACCATTAAAATCTGTAACTATTCATTCCTATTACAGTGTTGAAACCTACACTGTTCCCATCTTATTCAAAACCAAACATCAGGGAGAAAAATGTCACTCCTGGTAGAGTGCAAAAAGAGGCAAAAAGCAAACACATTTACTCACAAACACACACAAAGACAAGTGTAGCTTTTCTGACAAGTTTGCAATGAAATCTGATGCAACTGTTACATGAGTCTTTAAGGATGCACCCAAAAAATAAGCTTCAAAAGTTTGAGTTTTGTGCTTTAACATTGCACAGCATACACAAATCTGGGTTCTAATATGTTGAGCCCTTAAATTATATTTTCTGCATGAAAATCTGCAATACAATGTTTTGTACAATACATTATATTGTATGGCTTTCAGGCATGATGGAATCTATTGAATATGAATTCAGAGACAGAGTGACACAATGAGAGATCAAGTCTGACACAGAGTGCACAGAAGACAGAATCAAAGGGAAGAGAGCAAAAGTATGTGTGTGTGTGTGCACACGGGTGTTTTAGTGTGTGTATGTCTGTTAGAGTCCGTGTGAGAGAGTGAAAGTGTGTGTCTTCTAAGGCCCCTGTTGATCATTTTGACACACGTCTGAGCATTTCTGTCACTTTAATGTCACTGTGGAAATTCTACAGATTAGTACAACATCCGTCATGGTGCTCAGCCGATCCGAGTCAACAGAACGCATGCAATATTAAACGCTAATATTCCCCACAGCCTTTTATGCTCCAACATTACAGAGACAGAAAAAGGTCCTGAATATTCACTGGAGGAGATGACACGGACAGGTTCAAGAGAGACCCACAGACACACAGATATTCAGACAAAAACAATGCTATGTAGACAAATGCACATATTACACAATGCATGTCAGAAATGTGTTGCTCATTTTGAGGATATTTGCAATGAAACATATCCACAATGTCTCCCAATCCAGCATAAAAAAATAATGAGGAGATCAAAAGAGGAGGTATCAACCTGAGACAGAAATAAGTGAATGAAGCAAAAACAAAAATTAACGTAGTACAGAAAATACGGGGGAAGGGGGGGCAGGTGTAATGAAAACTGCAAAGTGAAATGAAGCAAAAGACAAACAGAGAAAGAGAAAGAGTTGATTAGAAATGCATGCTGAGGGAATGTCATTGTTCTAGTCGATTTGAGACATTATTTAAACAGAGACTCGTGAGACAGAGTGCAGGAGACAGAAAGGATCAACAACGAGGATAAATGTGGTACTGGGACCAGGAGAGAGAGAAATGAACTCTATTAAAAGAAAAAAAAGGGTTAAGAGAGAAAATCAGATTTTTTCTTTTATAATTATTATTACAAAACCTGCAAATGTGTGTGTATGTGTGTGTAAGCACTTATAGTCTGGAGTTCTTATAAGTTAAACATCGATAAATGCAAAGATATGTTCTGATTTTGCTTGTTAAATAACAGACATTCAAACTTCTGCTTGAAAACGATGTAATGACACTGATGTACTCTGGTTGCTGTATAAAACACAAACGTGCACACTAATGCACAGAACCTGGTGTATGAATGATACATAACTGGTGAATAATGTAAGCTGTCCTGTGTGACAGTGAGTTGAGGCAGTCATATCTGAATATTTCACTGCTCACCAAATGGAGGCTTTTGTAGGGTGGGGGGTGGGGTGGGGGGTCCTACTGTTTCCTGACAAGGTCGATTTCAGTATTATTAAATAACTGTAGACAAAAGATGGAAGCTAAGTCAAACTAGCCATTCTGTAGCAACCAATAGTAGCATGTAAATACTAATATAATGGAGTTAATTTGACAGGTAAACAACAACAACATCTAAGCTCAACCTGTGTACAGACATGAAAAGGATACATTTAAAAACAATATAATTCACAGTCAACAAACAAGATTAATTCTGTTTCTGTAATACACAAGAAGGAAACACCATCCAGACCTATCATTACCAATTACCAATGCAAAACACCTTGCTACCATCACATTAAAATATATCTGGATTTTGTCAACAAAGTAATACATTTCAAACTAGCCCCCTCTTTGAGCGCCACTTTTACACCAGCTGTGTCAAATATGGCAACAAGTAAACATACGTACCATGGCGTCTACAGTTTAAGCTTTGCTGCAAATATCTACATGCAGGAAGTGGAGAGCAGAGCACTCAACTCATTCATGGTAAAGCATTGGATCGGGTATTTGGATGACACATGGGTCAAAGTTCATGCTCATGAAGTTGTAGATTTTATAACACATCCATTAAGTGGACAGAAACATCAAATTCACCAGATATGGTGAACAATAAGCCTCCTTTCTTAACTTGTGCTCTGTACGTTGAAGAAAATATTATTACTACCGCCAAGGAGGTAATGTTTTCATTGGGGTCTGTCTGTCTGTCTGTTAGCAGGATAACTCAAAAACTGATGAATGGATTTAGATGACATTTTCAGGAAAGGTCAGAAATGACCCAAGGAACAATCGATTAGATTTTAGGAGTGATCCAGATTACTGTCTGGATCCAGAATTTTTTTTTAAAGATACAAACATAGTACTTTCTACAATATATGCACTTGGTGGAGGTCTGCGCTCTCCGAGTACTTTCTAGTATTAAATCTTAGAAGAAATTCTAGGAACCAGAAGCAGACCTGCAGTCTGAGAGCGAAGTGCTCTGTTAGGAACATATGGAATAAGATCCCTAAATGAAGATGGATCTTGGTTGTTTAGACCTTTATATGTGAAGTCACATTTTAAACTTTATTCTGGATTTCACAGGGAGCCATGAAGTGATGCTAAAACAGGAGAAATCTGATCTCTCCTTCTAACTCTCATCAGAACTCTGGCAGCAGCATTTTGGATCAGCGGGAGGCCTTTAACAGCACTATTAGAACATCCTGATATTAAAGAATTACAATAAGCAAGTCTAGAACTAATGTTTCTACATCACTTTTAATCAGAATGCTCCTAATTTTAGCAACGTTACGCAGGTGGAAGTAGGCCGTCCTGGTAACATGTTTTATATGAGAACTAAAGGACATGTCCTGGTCAAAACTTCTCGACGTGCTGACCCCCCTCCACAGTACCAGCCTTGCTATTACGGATCATTAACTATATTAGGCAACCCGCGATGGCACCCGCTACTCTGCTAGCTATTGGCTGGTAGATGTAAACAAGATGCCAACGTTGTGACCATCAAAATAAATATTTTATTGTTTTTCAATTCAAGTATGATTTTTAAAGGAAATACTGTACCCATCCAACACCCAGTGGAGGTATTATGATTTTTTTAAACATAGCATTTTATGAAATTGTTCCATATTGCACATTTAATTGTTTCTTTTTCATAACGATAAACCTGTCACATACTATTTACTCACATTGTCTCCTACTGTGTGGCTCTCTGGGAGACACACGCAACGGTACGGCGTCACACTGGTGTCACAGTGGTCTGCATGGCCATGACACTCGCATCTGTTCAGGTGAGGAAAACATGAATAGAGTGAGTATACAACTTAAAATCACACAGAGAGAACATGAGACTGTGGGGTGAAACATTTTATTGTTTGTTTTTTATAATTAAGAGACAAGCACACACATGAAAAAAAAAGGAAAAACAACATGACAAATGTTCTTCCTCCTCCAAAGTTACAGCTTTAACATCTTGTTTCCTTCATACGTGCAGTGGTGACACTGGGAAGCTGCATTCAACATTTATAAATGCCACCCAGAGATGTATTACAGTAACATAACAAGTGGCAGACTGTTCACACCCATACACACACAATGGACATTTAATTATTCATTCAGTCAGTTGCTTACTTTCTCTCCCTGTTTCCTCTCTGTATATTTAAACCTTTTGAACTCTTCATGCCACTTTCTGTTAGACACTGGTTTTAAAATCACATGTAAAGAACAAAGCATTTCTCATTACATTTGTTAGTCTTTTTTTATTTTTTCAATTAGTTTTCTAAAATTATTTTAAAAAGTCTTTTAAATGAAAGAAAGAAAACAGAAAAACATGACAAAATAGCTACTTGGTGAGGTACGAGGCAGCAGTGTAGGTACCTGGGAAAAAAAAGCAACGCCATCAGAGCTACCTTGGACCTGTCCTCCTGAGACACTCAGCTACTAATAACAATCCCTTTTAATATGTCAAACTAACACACCGTACTCATCTACGATGGATACTCCTAAATTGGTGGAAAAGTTAAAATTGAGCAATAATCAGGTCAGTAATCCTTACTAGTGATTTTGTTTGTGTATCAACATGTCATAAATGTACTAAATAGAAGTTCAGATATAATAAAAAATGCTTCTGGGAGAAGACATACACAGGTTCCCCACACATTTGCACATCTGATAAAGAACCAAAAAAGAAGATGGGAGTAAAATAAAAGGAAAGGGAGCGACACGGATGGATGAAGATCGCACAGACGAGGCTTCAGCAGCATTAAAACTCTGTTTCTCCTACTTCACTGTAACAAGCCACTAATTAAAACAGCTTAGAAGGAGGGGGAAGGAGAGAAAGAGATGATTGCATCCTGCATAATCCTATAATTACTTCAGTCATAAAAGACAGTCACTATGTCAGTCACATTGTCAGTCTAATGAAAAGACGTGTTCACAATTACTCTCAGAAAGCTCGGCTGAAACTCAACAGTCTGTGTGAAATCATTTTCTTGAACCGTGTTCACTCATTTTGAACAAATCAGAACTGAAAAGATACACCAATATCTTTTTCAACAAATTACACCACTTATGTCACGTTTAACAACAGACAGAGAAGTGATTGTAGTGATTCCATAGTTATTCCTTAACAATATTTTCTGAATTTGTTAACACAGAAATAAGTCAGAACACTCATGGTCAGTGTCATGTCAATCTATGAAACATATCATACACCAAAAAGATTAGCAAAGCTGGATGTGTATTATTATTATTATTTTTATTTGTTTTTCATGGAATTATTTTCACTGGAACTCAGCCTCCTCAGTCAGTATATCATTGTGTGTTTATACCTGCCGCTGATCGTGATCTCCTTTACGGTGAAGTATCTGTGTTGCTGGTTAACACCAGCTGTTTTTGTGTGGTATTGTCCTTTCATATGAATCCGGACCTGGCCAGCTTGTACCATCTCCTGCAGGGCAGGAGTTTTGTAGAAGTCATTATATCCCGGCCTCAGATTTGGCTGTGTGGACAGCAGACTGAATGTGATGTTGCCTCCTGAGAAGGGCACGTCACTGGAACACAGAAAAAAGGAGTTTATTTAAAAAAAAAGACTTGTGGTCAGTTGGTACTTACCAGAAGCTAAAGTATTTTTCAAAAGTCTTTACTCATCCCACATTTCTTTATATTTTTATTCCAATGAGCCAGAATTTCTTTTAACATGTTAAAGTAGTCTTGAACAATACATTGTTAGTCAAGCTTTTAAAAGTCTGCATTTCTTTGGGTAGAAGATTGGGGAAGATTTTTTTAACCACTTAACTCTAACCAATGAATCATTCAAGTCCTAAAAAACTCAAACAAGAACAAATACACTCACCGGCCACTTTATTAGGTACACCTGTCCAACTGCTCGTTAACACTTAATTTCTAATCAGCCAATCACATGGCGGCAACTCAGTGCATTTAGGCATGTACACATGGTCAAGACAATCTCCTGCAGTTCAAACAGAGCATCAGTATGGGGAAGAAAGGTGATTTGAGTGACTTTGAACGTGGCATGGTTGTTGGTGCCAGAATGGCTGGTCTGAGTATTTTAGAAACTGCTGATCTACTGGGATTTTCACGCACAACCATCTCTAGGGTTTACAGAGAATGGTCCGAAAAAGAAAAAATATCCAGTGAGCGGCAGTTCTGTGGGCGGAAATGCCTTGTTGATGTACCCAACTTCTGATGGCTACTTTCAGCAGGATAATGCGCCATGTCATAAAGCCGGAATCATCTCGGACTGGTTTCTTGAACATGACAATGAGTTCACTGTACTCAAATGGCCTCCACAGTCACCAGATCTCAATCCAATAGAGCATCTTTGGGATGTGGTGGAACTGGAGATTCGCATCATGGATGTGCAGCTGACAAATCTGCGCCAACTGTGTGATGCCATCATGTCAATATGGACCAAACTCTCTTAGGAATGCTTCTAGCACCTTGTTGAATCTATGCCACGAAGAATTGAGGCAGTTCTGAAGGCAAAAGGGGGTCCAACCCGTTACTAGCATGGTGTACCTAATAAAGTGGCCGGTGAGTGTATGTCAACACCTAACAGACAGCTTGGCAAAGAACCCATTTTAATTTGGATCCTTAGATACTGTTTTACCAAGCAGCTGGTCACAAAGACACATCGGGCGTTTGCGGTTGTTGAAACAGGCACAAACCTCTCAGCGGCTGTAAAAACAAGCAGCAGGTGATTTACTAACGACGAGCAGGTAAAACTGTACCTGCTGAACCTACAGCAAGATGTGCACAATTTTTTTTGTCCAGATGAATATGCAATGTGGGCGTTTCTGTCAGAAGACCAACACATTGGGAGGAGAATATGTAAACAAGTTGGCTTTCCAGGCACAGTGTGATTTATCAAACCTGAGACTGTTTGCAGCTTCTGATTTTGTGTCTAAAAAAGCATGTCTTAACTTCATGCAAAAATGGCTGCAGTTATTGTTGCAAAGAGGAGATGAAGAGAAGGAAGAGAAGAAGAATCCAAACCTGCACTCTGGTGGGGGGGAGCGGGAAAGAGAATCAGCCCAATGCTGCACGAAACACAGCTCTCTTATTCAGAATTACTGGGAACCAAGAGTTTTTCCAGCGTGAAAAAAAGGGTGAAACTTGAGCCGGGTTGACGGAGGTAAAGATCGGCTCGGCATTTAAGAAGCTGAAAATGCTGAGAGAGTCTCGGTATGAGAAAAGACCCACAGTTGGCGTAATTTTTGCTTGAAAGGTAAGAAATTATTACTAAATACATGGAGAAAAAGAGTTGTGTCAAGTTCTGTGACTGTACTGAGTGAGTCATCTTCTCAGAAAGATGATCTTTGGTTGGAACGCTGGAACACCTGCTCGTTGAGCTGCGCGGGCAGAGAAGAGCTTCTTCAGAAGTGGATGCTCATTCTGTGCCTGGTTGTTCGCATGGCTGGATTACACTCGACGCTTCTGTGACTCCTCATCCGAACCTGCCTCTCCACCTGCATCTGCCTGCCCATATTGCCCTGAGTTTGATCATTGTTGAAAATAAAGTCAGTTGTAACAACTTTGAAATCTGAGTCCAGCCTGAGTTCTGCATGTGAGTCAAATGCTTATCTGAATCCATGAAAAGTTGATGCTTCCAGGAGTTTCCACATATAGTACAAACATTTTTAAGCCGCCTGACGTGCTCACAGCTGATTTGGTTTAAATATCATACGTCACACTTATTATCTCAGTAGGGATGGGGCCGATCCGATCCGGTATCGGTTCCGGTACCCACTTAATTCACGGATTGGAAATTTCTGATCCAACCAGGACAAATTTCTGATCCACAGTTATGTCTACAATGTCTACAATGTGGCTGAGAGCAGACTTTTTTTTTCTACATGGACTCTGATATGATGACATGGTATAATTTTGTCATAATGTACCTTTAATTTCCCTATTTCCAGTAGCCATTGAGCGAGAGGCGTATTTAGTAAACAATAATTCCCACCACACTCGAACCTATAGCCAATTTAGAAATGCCAACTAACTTTACTTGAATGGTCTGTGGCCTGGAGGAGGAGATAGGAGTAAACACGAGAAAAATGTGGAAACATGCAAACTCCATAAAAGTTCCAGATGGGAGTTGAACCCAGAACCGCAGTGCTAATCAGCTTTTCCAGAGTGCAGCTTTCTTCTATTTTCTCCTTTCAATTGAATGCCAGTTCAAAACAAAAAATAAACCTAATGTGACTTTAACGCAAAGTAAAAAAACATGAAAGAAAATAAAGACAAAAAAATATTATCTATTCAAAAAGTTCCTGTTGGACTGAATCTGTAGACAAGATGCAAACAAACTCATTTGTGACTGTTTTTTAAGTCAACTGCTCCAATGGGCTAAAAATTGTTTGGCAAAATTAAATAAACTTTGGAAGATTAAAAATGATACCTTCATCTAATTTAAAGGTTGATGTAATTATCAAGCATGAGGAGCGTTATTGTATTATTAATGGGAGGTTAAGTTGCTCTTATGCCAATTTTACTAATATGAGCTGTGCCAGGAAAGGTTATATGTGATATCATTTGTCAGTCAAGTGAATAATGAACAATGAATACATAATCTGTGATCTATTCATACCTGTTTCAGCTGGTGCCAACAAAGCACTAGATGCAAGCGCTCTGCCAAGAATTAGTGTGTGATATTGTGGATGTATGTCTTTTTTCAAGTCCAGTTCTGTCACTCGTGCCAATTCAAAGCCTGATGTTTGCCATGTTGGAGGTAGTTAGCTTTAATAACATCATTACTGGTAGAGAGCCATTGTGTGAGTGTGTGTATGTGTGTGTCACTGTTTTTGCTGAGGGGTGAATCTGGTTTTATTTGATGACTTTTGACTTGTGTTTGTTTGCTGTGGATATACATAAATAGTCATACAAACCTGGGCAACTGCAAACAGTTCACTGCGTCTGGTCTTGGTAGTGGCCCGTTGTTCTGCATATCAAATACACTGCAGTTTCTGGCCATATACTGCCAGTCCAACCAAGGAAGTTCTGTGTTAGTAGAGCTTTCAGGGTCTGAGAGGTTAAGCTTCCTTCTTTGGATCAAAACCGACTCAGGTAAAAGGCCCCCAAACTGAAGTATAACATAGAAAACCTGAAGGAAAAATGAGAGTGAATGGAAAATATTCTGAATAAAGTTAAACATATACAGAGCAATGTACATTAAAGGTGGAAAAGAGGATTTTGCCCCAGAATGAGAAGCCCAACGGCTATTTGTCATTTTTTAAACAGTGCCCATGTGTTTTAGCCCCCCCTCCCTCCCTCTTCCTCGTCTTCCCTCAACGTAAGAAATGCCTCCATTAAAATTGTGAATTTGCATAGGAGTCCCTTTGTGTTGTTTACTATCGGCATCGCTGGAGTTTTTTCTGGAACTCCAACAACTTTGTTTCTTCAAACATCTCAGAGTCATCAATGGTAAAAGGCTGTTTATTGTTACTCAGTACAATAAACTATTGCTGAAATGCTAGTAGCAGAGTGGATAATCATTGTGAAGCCTGACGCCTGGTTTACACTGCACGTGGGAGCGCCACGATGTGGAGCAGAGCTGTGCACTCAGCTTTTCCACTAGTTAGTTTACACCAGAGGCGTCTATCTCCATGCCAGTCCACAAGCGTTTCTGCTCCTCTGTTCATTCAGAGCTATTTTTTCATCATGGGTAAGTAAATAACATAAAAAAATAATTGAAAAGAGTTTGTTTTAGTTACTCCTGCTTTTAATTTGACATCATTCATCTTGTCTTCAACTCCTCTCTCTCTCACTCTTTCCCCTTTTGTGTTTAGACACCCAAAAACCCCACCCCCCTCAATGTAGTCAGCACACTCCATTGTGCTGTGTGTGTTTGTGTGTGTTGTGTTTATTTTCATCTCTATAGTCTGTTTAGATAAACAAATATGATTTCATTTGTCAATCGCAGTATTTTATTTTGAAGAATTGCTTTTATTTTTGACCTGTCTCACGTGTCTCGGTGTGACTTCTTGACAGAATTGACGCGGAACGCTCGCAGAAAATAATAGATCAGACACCAAAATGATTGCTGCCCATGCCGTTTCGTAGCGCTTCATTTCTGGTGTGATCTACACCATAGGTTAACAAGGGCGCTGAATGGAACCGGTCTCCATTCCACTCCGCAGCGCTTCCTTGTGCGGTGTTATCCAGCCCTGAGGCCAACGCAAACTACGTATTACATACGTAAGAAGCGTGATTGACAATTTAGTAGCCAATAGATAACAAACCCGTTTCGTTATCTATCTCATTAACTGCCGGAACAATTTTTCTTTCACTTTCAGAAAGTTGTCATTATACACACATACAGCAGATTAATGTTTGGAGTTGACTAAATTCAAGATGGCCAATAAATATAACTGAGCTTAATAAACCCTCAAATTGCTAAAACTATTAATTTTACAAAGACTGCGATAAAATTTGACGTCATCTGCAGCTAGTCGGCACATTTTCTGTGTGCAACATTACACAAGATCTTTGAGTAAAATTTTGAGATTAACTGCTCAGTAGATGCTGTTTGTCTGTTATTAAATGTCTCATTAACCACTGAGTGATTTTAATCAAACTTGCAGAATGTAACCATTGGATGTACATCTACGACTCGTTAATATTTAGAGTCAATCCTATTCAAGATGGTCACCACATCAAATTGACCTTATTAAGCACAAAAAAGGTTAGAACTAGGGCTGGGCGGTATACTGGTTTATACCAAAAACCAGTGTTTATTTTGGTTATGATGTGGATTTTTCACATATCGCTACACCGGTGAACAGCTAAAACACCATCCGGAACGTTTGCAGTGGGAACATATTTCTGTAGTCGGACCGATTTCAGTGCTACACGCCAAGACCACACAACACGTGAAAAATAAGTTTTGAATGACGAATGGCTGCTGGCAGGGCCTGTAATAGCAACACACAGATTACTGACCCAACAACTTATTCCAAAAGGAAGAGCCCCGTCTGTAGTGTGGAATTTCTTCAGCTTCAAAAAGGTCGGACGTAGACCAACCGGCTGAGGTAATACCAGCATCCATCCATCCATCCATCCATCCATCCATCCATCCATCCATCCATCCATCCATTTTCTGAACCTGCTTCTTCCTGTTCGGGGTTGCAGAGGGTCGGTGTCTATACCCAGCAGTCTACGGGCAAGAGGCAGGGGACACCCTGGACAGATCGCCAGTCCATCGCAGGGCCACACATGTACAAACAACCATTCACACACACACTCCCACCTAGGGACAATTTAGAGTAACCAATTGACCTGAGGCATGTTTTTGGACTGTGGGAGGAAGCCGGAGACCCCAGAAAAAACCTGCGCATGCACGGGGAGAACATGCAAACATGCAGAACGGCTCCAGCCCAGATTGCTGCAAGGCAACAGCTCTACCAACTGCGCCACAGTGCAGCCCGTAATACAAGCAACTTAACTAAATTACTGTCCCCTACCGGCGATTATATTTTGAACAGGCTGTGCAACAAAAACATGATACTGTGAATATTACGATAAATGGGCTATTTAAAGCTTGTTAAAGCTTATCTAATTCTTTACTTATTAGAAGATAATGTGGTTATATTTGGTCGTATTAAAAAGATGCTGTCAAATACCGTAATACCGATATAAGTTAGAAAAAACTGTGATACCATACTGCCCAGCCCTAGTTAGAACTCCAATTTACAGATACTGAGTTACAAATTCAACTGGGAGTAACAGACAGTAGTTCAAACAGTGAAACAGATCAAGCAAGCTCTTAAAATATTTGGCTGATGGTTTCAAGATTTGATCAAAATGGCTAAAACCTCTTGCCATGAGATAATCTAAGTAAAAAACTACGGCATGAAAGGCAGCACTCGGCGTGCATTCATTTAATCAATGTCTAAGCCTGTAATTCTAAAAGTACAACTAATTTCCATCTTTATTATCAAAATGGATTTGACCAAACAATTACAATATTAACTTGTTCAGCCTCAAAGCTAAGTTTTATGTCACTAACTTTTTGAAGCCAATTGAGATTCTGTCCAGCAATTCAGACAAGTGTCCATTTCATGAAACTGATGTACCATACGGGACCACAGACAAGCCCGACTTTGTAATTATTGGGGATTCCTGAGCAGATGAAAAGCAGTGAAGAAAATGCACCAGAAAATGAGGAAAAAGTCCACAGGTGAGTAAAAGGACTTTACCCATCTGTGCTGCTTGAACTCCAATTAAAGGTTTTAAATAAAGTGTTATTATCACAACTCACATACATGTATTTACAAATACCAAAAATAACACATAGAAGTACTTTCCTTTGACATAAACTTTTGGCATGTTTGTGTGTAGGTGTATGTGCTTGGAGTGTTATCTGGCACTCCAGTGGGCTGGGACTTTGGGAGACACAGCAGGGAGTGCATTAAGCCACCAAGACTGCACAAATCTACTCACATACAAACACCCCAAACTTCAGAAAGTGTCTTTTATCTGGGGACTTAACTTGAGCAGCCATACAGGACCACTCTCAAAATGGTACACACATCAGAGAGAGGAGGAATGAGCCTCTCAACAACACCCAAATCCAACAGTCTTTCTCTCTCCACCTCACCCCACCCAACCCTGTGTCTCTTACAGTGCTTAGAAGAATATATTTACTGCATTAAACAGAATACTGTTGACTGTCCAACCTTAATATGCAAACGCTAAACAACAGGATGATAGGTCGCTGCATTATAAGTTCATAGGGTTCAGTTCATATTTCTGTTTAACCAGTTCAATTTCAATCTGGAAAACTAACACATGTTGAATAAATCCTTCTGCATTACTACAGTATAAAAGTATCTACATTTTTTATGAATTTATAAACAAATCCTTCAGATTCTGTACGAGTTGATGGGAGTTGTGTTTTTAAGAACTACAGTGCTGTGAATCAAGTATTAGCCCTCTCACAATTTTCTTCTGTTATGTCATAATAAAGTTTTCAGATCATCAAACAAACTTTATAACCAGACAAAGATAATCTGAGTAAATACAAAAGGCAGTTTGTAAGAAATATATCCTAATCAGCATCGTTCCATGTGAAAAAGTAATTTCATCCTAATTCATGAACAGATGAAAAACAAATTGTATTCTATGAATCTGATACAAAGCCATTTGTAAAGCTTTATGTCTCCAGCAAACCACAGTGAGAGTCACTGTTCACAAACAGAAAATATAAACAGTGGTGAACCTTCTCAGGAGCAGCCAGCCGACTCAAATTATTTCAAGAATGAATCAGTGTCTCATCCAGGAAGTCACAGAAGAACCCAAAACTCCATCTGAAGCACTACAGGCCACGGTTAAGGTTAGTGTTCATGATTCGACAATAAGAAAGACAAACTGAGCAAAGATTGCCTTCATGGGAGACATCCAAGTGCCAGTTATCACAAGCACTTGACAGCAGTTGTTGCTGCCAAGTTTGGCACAACCAGAGTCAGGTTGGTCTGAGTAAATGTTTCACTTAATAAACGAAATATTATTTTTTTTAAATACATTTTGTATTTATTTGGGTTAAATTTGTCTGATACTAGAATTTGTTTAATGAACATTCAAAAATGACAAAAAAAGAAAAAAACAGAAGAAATCTGTAAGGGGCAAATACTTATTCACACTACTACATGTTCAGAGTATTACAAGTGAAAAGTAAATTGATTTAATAATTAGTATAGTAAATTAACCTTCTTTGCTTTTTGTACAGTAAGATACGAAGAATTGTTCTGAGGAAGATGATGTCAACATCTGCAGACGTGTCTGTCTTTATTGTGTCTGCTTGTCCACTCATGTCTGAGTTTAATTACCTGGTATAGTCCATTAGCCAAGTCCACGGTAACTGTAACTCCTTCATCCAGTTCTTGTGCAGTCATGATTCTGGACTGCCACATGGTCCCCATGTCCTGATCATTTATGTAACTGAGTGGATGAGTGTTTAGGTTCAGTCTTAAAACCCGGTCATTAGTGGTGTCTTCAACTCCATTAGGAATGCAATATCTGTAACAGAACAAAAATAAAATGTAACAACAGTGTTTTTAAAGTAAAACGTCTTTCATTACAATTAACAAAAGACCAAATAAGTTTTGTAAACAATTAAGATTTTTACAGTAAAAAAAATATAAAATGTTTAATTATAAGCATGCAACCCAATTATTTAAATTAGTCAATTATACTTCACAAATCTAATTACAGGTTACAATTATTTGGTTCACTAAAATCCAAAGGCAACATTTTTATGTTGAACCACTTTTAAACTTTTCTAAATCCCCAAACTTGTTAAAATTAGGTTTTGTTATTTGTATTATTTGGTAAATATTTCAATTCACATTCATCTTTAATCTTCTAATATATAACCCTAATGAGATTTGATGATTTAATGATATTTAGGGCAGTCATGGTCAATGCCCATGTCTGATTTCAGGCTGTCTTCTCCTTTTAATAATTGCTATAAATTACAGCTTAATCTTTTGGCAGCATTTACTTCTACTTAGAGCACAAAAGATGTCACAATACCACACCTCTCAAGTAAAGGGTGAACTCTTGGGTGACTCGGAGGACAGCGACACTCAAACTGGACATGAAGCCTGGGTAAGACTCCTGAGTACAATTCCACTATTTCCCTGTTAACACAATATACAACACATCAAACTATAATAATTAAGTCAACTTTAAAATTAAAGCAGTACTAAATAACCTTTCCGCAGCTGCGACTCAGACGGCCATTGCTGGAACCGGTGTTCTGTTGAAATATGCTACCTGTTGAGATGTGCTACTGATTCCTTCTGCACATGTGCCGTTCTACAGTCTTGGCTTCAATAAACAGATTTGAACAAGTTTCAAAACAGTAGCTTCAAGTTTTAAAAGTTATTTTGTACTGCTTTAAGCACCATTTACTTCATTTAAACTTTTATGATACAACATCTAATAAACAAAACTGCTCCGTCATTGTGTAAAATGAAAATCTAATTTACAATACCAACTAAGCTGATGCACAGAAACAAAAAGACCAGTGGTAAAATAGAACATCTACTTCCATTGTAAGATAAAGTGTTAAAGAGGCCATTTCATACAAATTTCAGGACTTTGTGGTTATTTCTTAAGTATTAACCAGTAATATGAAACATTTTATATCTAAAAAACGTTAGGAAACACTGATTAAAACTTTCAATTTGTCTGCATCAAAATTTGGCTGGTTCCCAGCTGTTTCCGTCAGGCTTCGGGCAGCAGCTCGCTCATATTCAATATTCGAATTTGCTGAACTCAGATTGGCTAACAAACTAGCCTATGAGATCAAGGCTTACTGTTTCCTGCCCCGCTGCACATGGTAACATCAGGCGTTCTCTCTACCTGTTTGTTATGTCTTATGCTACAGCTTTTAGCCAGCAGCATGCTAGGCGTGGTTTCAACTGCTTTTCAACAGCTGATGAATACTAATGAGCAAAGGAATTGTGACAAAACAAATACAGGTCGTTCGAACTCGGGAGAACTTGGGTGTTATTGCCACCTGCATAGTTTGAGAGATAAAAACTGAAAGAGAAGTTGTTGACCTGTTTTCAGACCCACTATGAAGGTAAGAACGCCTGTGGAGCTAAAATATTCAACAGAAACCTGTAGAAAACGTTTTTAATGGAATGGCCTCTTTATTACTTAAGTAAACTGTTTTTTTCTTTATTTGTTTACTTGACAAAATCCTCACAAACAGGTGCTTTAAAGAGGCCCATAAGCTAGTTTGTTAGCCAATCTGAGTCCAGCAAATTCGAATAATGAATATTAATGAGTTGCTGCCTGAAGCCTGACGAAGCCAGCTAAATCTTGATGCAGACAGATTGAAAGGTCTGTTAATCAGTGTTTCCTAACGTTTTTTAGATATAAAATGTTTCATACAGGTTAATAAATAAAATAACCACAAAGTCATGAAATTTGTGTGAAATGGCCTCTTTAATTAAGTATATCAAGTATCAATTGAAAATTTTGCCTTTTACTTTATTAATTTACCTTTAGCTAGTGCTGGTNAAGAGAAAGCTTGTGGCCTTATTGTCATTACTGCCAGCAGAACATCACTGGTAAGAATAACGGAAATAATTCTCTTGTACTCAATTCCATGGAAAATCCTTTGAAAGCCGTATGGATCCAGAGAAGCAATGATTAGACTTCTTGTACTTTCCTTTAACCATGTTCAGTCTAATTAGTAAACACGGCTTTCCTTCTTTTGTTAAGCAATCTATCAATGTATGTAATGAATCTATGTAATAGCGATGACTCTTTATTTTTCTCTGTTGTCTATTTAAAGTCTATTTAAAGCTACAGCTTCAGATCCCAGCACTTTCTCATTTAACGTTTTCCATTTCCTTTCATTCGTTCCCAGTGGCCGCTCATTCTGTCAAACTCACCTGTTGGTCAAAGTGGCTGGATAAAATCTAAAGTCCTGCATTCGCCCAATGAACTGATTAGACCCTGGAGAGATGAAAGGAGAGTGGAAAAGAACATAAAGAAGGTGTTAATGGCTTTGCATTGAAGGCAGTGAGTGAGAGGATTTCACAGTATTTAGTAGATTATCTTATCAGTTTCTTGATACCAGGTTAAGTGAGGCAGCCAACAGCTGCCTGTAATGGCCCGGATCACTACACAAAGCCAATCTGGATCTGCAACAGGCCTCATTTGTCTCTGCTGGAGAGCAGTAAGACTGCTGAGAGCAAGTTTACAGTTTTAGATGATGGACGTCCAATAAATAAAGACATTTTTGGCTTTATTCATCTTTTGGCATAAAAGAAAAACAACTGTGGTTTTTAGGTTTCATTGTTTGAAATTACTACTTTTTAAAGCCCTACATACAAAAAATGTTTAGAAACAAATCTTTGTATGAAGAATGTTGGAAGGAGTCTGTGTAGCATGTAGAGTAGTTAACAACTATATTTCTAAATAGATTAAACAAGATGAAATCAGGCTAATATATCAACAAACTAATCATATCAAATTCATATTTCTATTCCAAATGGTAGAGGTTGTCTTTACATCAGCAAATGCTAATGCAAATTCATTAAAAAAATGCATTAGTCCACTGTGGACTACTGGCTATTTTATTTATTTGTTTAACAGACTGAAGTATTTTTAATCCAAACAACTAGCACTCCCATATTTACTATAACCTCAACACTATCTGATCTGCGTAATATGAGCAAATGTTGTAGGCTCAAGCTGTGCCTGAAGAAATAAAGAGCAGAACAGAGTTGAATACAACTTTAAACAATACACTCAAACTTCCAAAATTCTTTAACAAGCATACATTTACTGGAATACCTCAAACATAGAGGCAGAGTGTCCGGACACACATGTGGATATTGGACAGCACTCCAAAAACTCCATCAAACAAATAAACACAGGTAAGTCTCAACACATCTCCAAGCACAACTATGCACATGTGTTAAAGTTGGATGGAGCAGAAGGGAACCACGCAGACAATGATGATGCTGGTCCAAAGGGGCCAAAGCCTTTTAGCATCCAACCAACTACTTTCTAGTTTGACTAAGTCTTAGAAGACGGATAACATCGACAGAACCCCTGCCATGTTAAGTCTATGAAAGTGTGTGTTTGCGTGTTAGTGGCTTTACAGTGTGGATTCCAAAAATTATCTTTAGTTTAGAGAAAGACTGTGTGTAGTAAGCGTGCATTTGTGTGTATATTTGCATTTGAGAGAGGCTTTGTTGTGTCTGGCCCAGACACTTTGTGCATATGTGTGTTTTGGGGAAAGAGTACAGTGTGGCATGAGCATGTAAAAGAGAGAGAGTGAGGGAGTGTTATGGGATGTAAGAGTGTTAGATCAGTGTGTGGCTGTGGAGCCTTAGGCTTTGGCTCAGGATTTCTTTATCGTGTGGAAATGGGATTATACCTTCCTCTGAAAAGCACTCTTCCTATTGTTACCGGGATGATGCAAGGTATAAGCCTTAATTCTCTTCTCTCTGTGTAGGTCTTTCTTCTTTCTCTGTGTTTTAATTTCTCTTATCCATTTCTCCTCCTATTTAACTCTATATTGTTTATACTGAATTGTTTATATTAAATATAAGGAGGTTGAAATATGAGGTTTAAACTCTTAATATTGCAAATACTAGTTTTTGTTCAAGTCCTCTGTGTTTCTAAAAGTCCAGGATCCTGGACACAGCAAGTGAGTGTTACTTGATCAGCATCCTTCCAGTTCCAATTGCTTTTACAGACATACAAAACTTGGTTAAACAAATATAAAACATATGTTTATATTTTTACATATCTGTACATTCTTTCATATTACACACACGAGAAACAAGCAAACCTCCCAAATTTTAGATTTCATGTCTTGTAGTACAACTTTTAAAAGCCTCCATTATGTGCTTTTGTCATTAGATGTCTTTTGGTTTGGGGCTAAACTTGTCCAAATGTAACATTAAAGATGCAACATGTATTTATGCCCAAAAGTTTTGCTGCGGACCTTTAGGTTCAGTTCAGTCATGTAATGAGTGAATGTAACATTTTTAAAACATTTCATTTTACATTACAATAAATCCATCCATCCATTTTCAGAATCTGCTTCTTCCTTTTCAGGGTTGCAAGGACATGGGGTCTCATTTATAAAACTTTGCATAGAATCCTTACTAAAACCCTACTTAAGCTCGGCAAAAAAAATCTACTTACACCAAGTAACTTTGTGACCTATAAAACATGGAGTACGCAAAGCTGCATTAAATCTCCGTTTTATAAATGCCACTCTACCTACAAATGTGCTCAGGAGTTTCTGGACCACATCCCGCCCTCAACACGCCCACTTTCTGAAGTAAATGGCCAATGCAAAGTGGCTTGTGGATCTCATGCATATAAATAAGCCGACTCGTTGCAGAATTCAACCAATAACGATGGCGACTGCAGATCAAGGAAACGCAACTTCACCGAAGCAGAAATAGAGGGACTTGTGGGTGAGGTGGAAAAACAAAAGGAAGTGCTTTTTGGAGGTCACATTAGTGGCACAACAAATAAGAGAAAATCCACAGAGTGGCACAGCGTTGCTGAAGCTGTCAATGCTGTGAGTTCATCAGAGAGATCTGTGGTGGATATAAAAAAATGGTCTAATCTAAAGGTTGGTGCAAAAAAAGATGGCTTGCCACCACCAGAGTGTGTCTGCCACTGGTGGACCCCCTGGCACCTCTGATCCCCCACCGCTTCTCAGGAGAACTCGAACTGGCAAGCGTGCATGGCATTGTGCCGGAGAAGGAGGGAAACACTGACCATGCAGAGGAGACTAAGCCTTTTATTAATACAGATTAAATGTGTCCATCATTAAAATATAAAACAAAACCAAATCTCGTTGTCCCCCCCCCACACACAGAGGGACATGATTAGTGTCATGAACGAAGTGCGAGAAGAACTGCACAAAATATGTGAAGCGGTACAATCAATAATGCTGCTGGAATTAATAATTTTATCCTTCTCAGCAGCAGCACTGCAGGTGCTCTCCATGTCCAAAATGTGCGGAAGCCAGGTCCTTAGTCAACTTAAAGTTGCGCACATTTTTCAGCTATGTTTTTTAATAAATCCCAAAGTTTGTGTGGAAAGTTGCTTACGCAGCTTTTCGAACCCGTTTTGTGTGTAAGCAAGCTTTATAAATGAGACCCCTGGTGTCTGTCAGGAGCTCATCACGACAGACACCTAACAGCTGAGCTCCACGTCACAGCAGGCCAGCGCTTAGTCATACTTCCAGTTTACTACGAGCTCCTGTCAGCCTCTGTGCTACAGTGTTTATCCAGTTTGTGCTCTGAACCTGATCCAACCGACATCACACCAGTTCACCACGCTCCACTGTCGCTTCACTCACAGGCAGCGAGAACCACCAGAACCTCGCTCCACCTGCTACCTGCTTCGCCTCACCAGTTGGATCCTGCTCCTTGGGCCAGTATCCCAGGTTGGCTCATATTCAGTCGCGAGTGGACCGCGCTCCCCTCGAGACGCTCCTCTCCACCGAGCATCTCCTGACAGTGTCTATTTCCAGCGGTCTTTGGGCAAGAGGCAGGGGACACCCTAGACAGGTCGCCAGTCAATCGCAGGGCCACACATAGACAAACAACCATTCACACACACACTCATACCTAGGGACAGTTGCCAATTAACCTCTTGTATGTTTTTGGACAGGGAGGAAACTGGAGTCTCCATAGAAAACCCACACATGCACGTTGAGAACGCCATGCAGAAAGGTCCCAGATTCGAACCCAGGACCTTCTTGATGCAAGGCAACACCTCTACCAACTGCACCACCATGCAGCCCTATTACAATAAATAAAACACATTTTTGTCTCGCGTCCTTTCTCCCCATTTAAAAAGGTGCAGAAGTGTGACTTTAAAATTAGACATGCTGAATTTGTGTTCAGCTGCACCCCTGCTTAACACTAAAAGTTGAATTATTTGTTTTTAAACAGGACTTTTGCTTTGGTTTGCTAAAAGAATTTGGTGTAGTTCTTTGCTTTTTTTAAATACTGTGTTATGGCTGGTTGTCATTTGCAGTTATGTCACAACATTCCACACACCAGACCTGTAAATGCAGGACTTTTAAAGGTTCTCTATGGACTGCTTGTTACCTAGTTTTCAATAAGAAAGTTTCTCTACAAAAACAGACCTAGATGGTATTCAATACAACTTATCAGCATTTGCATAATTATTCTTCTGATTAGAATTCCAGGCACTCCCACTGGGATCAACAACGGCCATCTTTTACACACATGTACACATGCACATACACTCTCACAGCCTCAAGTCAACCACTTTCATTGATCAACCTCTCTTATGTGATCTTCAGCTGATCAGATGCTACCCGCCGTGACCTCGGGATCAATGACTGATAAACGAGAAGAAAAACAGTCGTTTATCACTCTAGAGATGAACATATATTATTTTTCTCTCAATTTCTCTGCTATTGACTCTGAAATAGCTCGCAGTCACTACTAATCAATCACTGATATGCAGTTGAAACAGGAGGAAAACAAAGGTGAAGTACTCATTGACACCATATTAAGATTTATATTTACAATAAACTCTTCTAAAAAATAACACAAATAAAAATCATGCATATATTTCTATTATGTAGCTATGTAAAAATACTGTATTTCAAAAACCAATAACTAAGATCAGCAGTTGCTACAAAGCCTTTATTTAGGTACATTTGGTCCATTTGACAGCATGAATATCTGCAATAACATCACAAGGGGTAAAATCAAAAGAAAATAAGCCATAATGTGGAACAGAAAGGATTTTGCAAACAATTGGTAAATTGGTGATATATCCATTTAAAGCACCACTGAGGTGAATGACCACCTGTGATATAAATTTGATTAAAAAAAACTCAATAACAAAAATAAATAAATAAATCACAACTGATTCTCACAAAATTGAGATATTTTCTGCTTAAGGTTTGATGAGCAGTTGTCACTGAGAGACTGTATCTGGAGTCAGCTTTCAGAAAATAATGATTATCATCGTAACAATTTATGTGTGGTTGTGTAAAACAGAACATGGATTAATGGAAGAAGCTGAAAATCTCACTTCTCTGTACACAGCAAATTCAAAAGTGTTACATTTCCAGTGTTGGTGATGTGTGTTAAAAATACAGTGCTAATTTAACACTTTTTTAGTCTATTTAACTCTGTGAAAGTAAATTCCTCAGAAGAGTTGGTGTTAATTTAGAGAGTTACATTTAAGCAGCTCTGTCAAGTCTTGAATTTAACATTAACTCTGAACAGAGTTGCTCATCAGAGCCGGGCAGGGAGCGGAGCAAATAACTAGTTCTGAGTTTTACCCAAGATGCACTTGGAGACTAT
Organism: Pachypanchax playfairii; assembly: GCA_006937955.1. NCBI lineage: Eukaryota > Metazoa > Chordata > Actinopteri > Cyprinodontiformes > Aplocheilidae > Pachypanchax > Pachypanchax playfairii. The sequence goes on along the minus strand of SSNP01000152.1, from coordinate 1,066,531 downwards.
ATCTGCAATTTACATGTAAATTTGCGCATCATAAAGATACACGTGAGAGTTAAAATAAAGTCAGTCATGCAGCACAACATTTTATTCAATATTTTACACTTTCTACATCACTGAAATCAGTCGGCCTTTTAAATCTTTCAGCAACAATGACTCAAACCTGACTGATGTAACCTAATCCAAGCTGCCTATTAAACATTACTATAAATTGTGCTCTGACTTTGTGCTTCTCTGAGCTTAAATTGTGAAGAGGGCCTTCACCTGCTTCTCTCATCTGCAGTAGAGTCCTGACTCTCACATCTCAGCTCTGAGCTTGGTTCACATACACTTACATCATATGTAGAAGATCAGTGACAATGTTGTCTGTTGTGCTTAACTCTACCTGGAGTTAAACAGGCAACACTTATTGTGCTAACTTTTAACTCTATGGTCAAGTCAAAAGAAACTCCATCTCAGTGTTAAATGCCTAGCAATTTCAAAAGTGTTGTTTTAACACTTTGTGGTGTGGACTCATAGACACTTTGAAAGTGTCTCCAGTAGAGTTACATCAACCCTGCAGAATTTGCTGTGCATGTTGGTTAGTCCATGGTTCACCTGATGAAGGTCTGACTGCACGTCAGTGATGTTGTTTCTACCTGGAACTTGTCTTTCTGGAGATACCGTTTCTGATAAGCCAACACACATGCTGCTTTGTGTTAAATAATCATGGACTGGAGCACTTACTAAACATTTTCATTATCAGAAACAACCTGTGACACAAACTGTTTCTCAACCCTTTATAGTGCCGGTGATCATATATGTCCATTTGCTCTCACTTTAAAATGGAACAGTGGCAACACAATAAAGTCAAGGGATTTTTCCCCCAGCCAATCAAGTTTAAGGAAGGGTCCAACTACGTTACAACAGGTAATGTCACGGGCTAACACTAATCAAATATAATAAATCCATGTAAAAACAATATAATTATTATTTTATACACCGCAGTAAACGATTTACGTATAATTTTGTGTCTAATTGCTCCTGTTGTAGTGCTGCAGCTAACTTCTTAACTTTTCAGTATGTTCTGTCAGCACACATTGGACTGTGACTGCAAAACTACAAGTCATTGCACACACACAAAGACACACACACAAAATAAAGCAGAAAAAGATGCTACATTTGTCACTAGTTGCTTTTTTAAACTAAGAAGTCCCTAGAAGTGTTTGAAAAGTTGCTAAAAATTACCAGTTATACCATGATTTGGGTAAACACTCAATTCTGATTAGCTGCAGGGTTAAAACGTGATATAGGGTTAGGGTTATAAAAAAGTATAAAAAAGTTACAATCAAATAGCCTGATTGTTCTAAGTTACAGTGGGGCAAAAAAGTATTTAGTCAGCCACCAATTGTATAAGTTTTCCCACTTAAAAAGATCAGAGAGGCCTGTAATTTTCATCATAGGTATACCTCAACTATGAGAGACAAAATGAGGAAAAGAAATCCAGAAAATCACATTGTCTGGTTTTTAAAGAATTTATTTGCAAATTATGGTGGAAAATAAGTATTTGGTCACCTACAAACAAGTAAGATTTCTGGCTTTCACAGACCTGTAACTTCTTTAAGAGGCTCCTCGGTCCTCCACTCGTTACCTGTATTAATGGCACCTGTGTGAACTCGTTATCAGTATAAAAGACACCTGTCCACAACCTCAAACAGTCACGCTCCAAACTCCACTATGGCCAAGACCAAAGAGCTGTCAAAGGACACCAGAAACAAAATTGTAGACCTTCACCAGGCTGGGAAGACTGAATCTGCAATAGGTAAGCAGCTTGGTGTGAAGAAATCAACTGTGGGAGCAATTATTAGAAAATGGAAGACATACAAGACCACTGATAATCTCCCTCGATCTGGGGCTCCACGCAAGATCTCACCCCGTGGGGTCAAAATGATCACAAGAACGGTGAGCAAAAATCCCAGAACCACACGGAGGGACCTAGTGAATGACCTGCAGAGAGCTGGGACCAAAGTAACAAAGGCTACCATCAGTAACACACTACGCCGCCAGGGACTCAAATCCTGCAGTGCCAGACGTGTCCCCCTGCTGAAGCCAGGACACGTCCAGGCCCGTCTGTGGTTTGCTAGAGAGCATTTGGATGATCCAGAAGAGGATTGGGAGAACATCATATGGTCAGATGAAACCAAAATAGAACTTTTTGGTAGAAACTCAACTTGTCGTGTTTGGAGGGGAAAGAATGCTGACTTGGATCCAAAGAACACCATACCTACTGTAAAGCATGGGGCTGGCAACATCATGCTTTGGGGCTGTTTTTCTGCAAGGGGACCAGGACGACTGATCCGTGTAAAGGAAAGAATGAATGGGGCCATGTATCGTAAGATTTTGAGTGAAAACCTCCTTCCATCAGCAAGGGCATTGAAAATGAGACGTGGCTGGGTCTTTCAGCATGACAATGATCCCAAACACACCGCCCGGGCAACGAAGGAGTGGCTTCGTAAGAAGCATTTCAAGGTCCTGGAGTGGCCTAGCCAGTCTCCAGATCTCAACCCCATAGAAAATCTCTGGAGGGAGTTGAAAGTCCGTGTTGCCCAGCGTCAGCCCCAAAACATCACTGCTCTAGAGGAGATCTGCATGGAGGAATGGGCCAAAATACCAGCAACAGTGTGTGAAAACCTTGTGAAGACTTACAGAAAACGTTTGACCTCTGTCATTGCCAACAAAGGCTATATAACAAAGTATTGAGATTAACTTTTGTTATTGACCAAATACTTATTTTCCACCATAATTTGCAAATAAATTCTTTAAAAATCAGACAATGTGATTTTCTGGATTTTTTTTCCTCATTTTGTCTCTCATAGTTGAGGTATACCTATGATGAAAATTACAGGCCTCTCTGATCTTTTTAAGTGGGAGAACTTACACAATTGGTGGCTGACTAAATACTTTTTTGCCCCACTGTATTGCTCTGACTTAAATGATAGTTGGTGACAGTGGCAACAGAAACCACACGCACCACAGGCACTGGAGAACAGCTGTGGTCTGGAGACACGGCAGATCATGTCTGTAATACGGCATCACTGTAAAAGCATCCTGCACGCTTATTGGGCTCCATCAGTCCAGGAGAGACGAAAATGGCGAACATCCCAACCAGCAGTGATCAGAGTCCACAAACGCTAAAACTCACTATGATGGACATACCAGTATCTCTATCAAATTTCATGATCAAAAGCAATGTTGCATTTAATTTAATAGTTATTCCCCTGTTTTTCTGTCTCTTTTTACTTATACTAACTTACTGGCCTGATACAGAGTGAATGGTGGATAAAAATTATAAAAACAATTTAGGAAACTATCTGTGGACTTTGTTTGAAACTATATTTGACACCATCCTCTAGACACAAAAGCAGTAAGAGGTGCACGTGCCCTCTGAAATGATCTTTTGTATCACTTAACATAACGTTAAATAATAATCTCACTTCCCTCCACTGATTAGGCCTAATACAACAGCTGCAGCCAAACGAGCCAGTTATCTTGTCAACACGTTACAACGCGTGATATTAAATAGTCCGCTGAGCCTCTTCTTGTGAAAAACATATAATCTTTACAGTAAAAAACAATGTTAAAGTATTAATAACTGATTTAATATTTGTTTCTTTCCTAAGTGACCATGATATAAAGGATAATGTCCTTCGAGGTGTCCATTATCAGAACTTAATGGACGTCACAGAAGCCTCCGCATTATCCATTAATTTTAGATAATGGACACCACGTTGGGCATAATCCCTTACATATATAACAACATCATTAAACGCTGTCAGTAAAAACGAAGAAAAAAAAAATCCCTACCATTGGAGCTTATTCCCACCCACATGGCAGCATCTTCACTAATATCAGAGAGAGCATTGTTCAGATATTTAGTTTCAAATGGTGTCCCGTCCTCTTCAAGCCCATCCAGGAACAGACTGACTCGCCGGTCATACATCTGAAAATACAACAATAAGTGAGATCTGTTTGTGAAGATCAGGTAAATGTCTTGATTATCAAAGCAAGTCATAAAGCAACAAACACAAGTAACAAATATTGTTTTAAAAAGCTTTTTGCTTAATGTCAGATTTTATTGAGTTGTATTTGTCAAAAACAACCTCGCAAAGATCTTAAACACAACATCTTAGAGACGATGGCAACTCCTCTGACACATGCCTTTAACCAAAATTCTGTACACAGTCCATGTGTGATGTGGATGTGTATGATGCATGGTTCTGTAAGTGTGTGTGTGTGTGTGTCTGTGTGTGACAACATGTGAATTATACATTCGGCTAATCTTCCAGCTCATTTCCCTGGTAGCAGAAAGAGCCTCAGGCTAAACTGCATCAGCTGCAAATTAGCTTTCTGTTTGACCAAAAATCTCCTTTCCACTTCTTTCCATTTTTTTCCTTTGCCTTCCTCTTCTGATCGGATTCATGAATATTAAAAACTGCATGGCTGACAACACTGTCAAAGCAGGAGAAGTTCCCTTTCACATCAAACCCCGGACAAAAGAAAGATACTTTCATAAGAAGGGACCCCCCCACCCCCCCCACCCAAAAAAGAAGAAAAAAAACTTTCATGTAACCAGCCAGGTCTCTTCCTTTTCTGAAATCTCCAAATCCTGTGTTTAGGAAACCCACAGCGGGAGCACTGATAAATGTGAATTTCCCTGCTCTATTACATTTTCATCTCTCTCTACTGCTCTGGTCCACCTTGCTTGGTCATTTCACCTTTTCTCTGTTTGTGAATTTCCTCAATTCTTTTACTTATTGTTTTGGGTCACCCCCGTCGTTTTTTTTTGCAGATCAGTTTTCATTTCCCCCTCCCAGCTGACAACTTCCTTTTCTCATCTTTGCTCTTGTCTTTCTGCCTCATGTTTATCTTGCCCTGTCGCTCTCACATGTTGTCAGCTCTTTAGGAGAGTTAAAAAGGTGTGAGGAGGGAAATAAGCCCAAGTCACAAAACGCCTTTAGGGGATGAAGGCAGGCCCAGACAAGTGTCTGCCTCTCAGAGGATAGTTAAGAAGCCCTGACAGACACTTTCATGATAACTTATTGAAGACTGGCAAGCGGATAAGCACACAAGAAAGAGTGCAGGAGTTAATACAAAAAAAAAAAAAAGAAAAGAGACAGGAGAGAAAGAAAAGTCTGAAGAGAAAGTGGGCTGAAAGATGAGTTGTCTTGAGGAATGTCTAAGCCAGAGCAGTGTGACTCTTGGGGAGATGTGAGGAACGTGTCAGACTTGATGTAAATGAATCCTGAAGCGCTTCATCTTTCTGAGCCACAACGCATCCTTTTGAAACTTTCCTTTGTTAGCTTCCACAAACACTTTCTCTTCATTTGTTTTTCCTGTCCATCTTTTTCTTTTCCTTTTTCTTTGTTTTTACTTGAACTTAATTTTACATCTTTTAGTGAGTTTACTTTCAAACATGAGAAAAACTGAAGAGTAAATAATCTCATTTGGACTGTGTCCACAAAGTTTAAACTCTTCATGCTTTAAATGCAGCTTATGGGGAAAGTTGTCAAAACTACTCAAACACAATTTTTCTGTTTAAACAAAAGGTGATCAACCACCTTGAGGAAATAACTGTCCAGTTTTGCAGTACATTGATGGGCAAGTCTGTATTAATTTCTTGGTTTTGTATCATCTGTTATTTTAACCTGTGGTAATGCTGCAAAATCAAGAAAGAGTTTATTTTCCTCAAAACACGACAAACAACAACAAAACAATCATCACTAGTTTGAATTGATACAGAAAATAAAAGTATGTGAGTGATTTTGAGTATTAAATAAATGTTCCTTATTTCTTGCATGACCTTCTACAGCAGGTTAACAGAAGGTGCATGAGATCAAAACACCAAACAGATAAAAGAGAAAAAAGAGCAAATTCCTTAATTCAGTCCATAATGAAAAGGACACAATCCAGTCCAGCATAAAATCAACATCTGTTTGAGTAGTTAGATCAGTTTAGAAGCAGGAGAAAAATTTGTGTATTTTACATTAGACCTATCAATTTCCACAAACATTGTGACAACTCCAACAAAACATCTGAACTATTTCATGTCCTCAACACAAATCCTTACAGTCACCAGTTAAAACTTCTCATTTCTGTCACATACAGTATGAGGCAAAATTTCTGGTAAACCTAAGCTTCAAGTCAATACAAGTCAATCAATAGTCTAATAAACTGAATAAATATATTTTTTGTTTTTTTCTGTTAGAGTTGTTGCCTTGCAGTGAGAAGGTCCTGGGTTTGAATCTGTGCTAGGACCTTTCTACATGGAGTTTGCATGTTCTCCCCTTGCATGAGTGGTTTTTTTCCGGGGACTCCGGTTTCCTCCCACAGTCCAAAAACATGCAAGAGGTTAATTGGTGACTCTGAACTGTCCCTAGGTGTGTGAGTGTTTTTTTTGTCTATGTGTGGCCCTGTGATGGACTGGCAACCTGTCCAGGGTGTACCCCGCCTCTCGCCCAGTGACCACTGGAGATTGGCACCAGCTCCCTGCGACCCTGAACAGGAAGAAGCAAGTTCAGAAAATAGATGGATGGATCTTTACATAGTAAAAACCAACAGAGATGGTAAAACTAGAATCAGTTTTATCACAACTGCCACGTCACATTTTGGATGTCTTTATAAATTTAAATAGTTTTCCATTTTCAATAAAGTTCAATCAAGTTTGTTACCAAAAATGTTAATATCAATCAATGTGTTTTATAATTTTTATGCTCTTTCACTTTTTCTGCGAAAAAACTCACTCACTGGCAACAACATGCCTTTTCTAAAAGCCCTAAAAACAGTCGAAGTGGAAAGCTTTTAGTGATTTGTAGGGTGGCATTTTGTCTAAAGCTCTTCTCAGTTTTCACTGTTCTGCCAAGCTGGGGCTCACTGCAAAATGATGACAACAGCGTTACTTCAAACTTGTTGTTGTGCCACAGTGTCTAAAGACTGCTCTCATAAAATTTTATTTAAAAAAAACTAACTTAACTGGAAATTAAAATGGAACTTATATGTGTACCTTGTAGCTTAAACTTGAAAATGAATGCATAAACATGCATTAATAACACATAAGAACTATGTTTACCTCAACAATAAAATTAAGATTTTAAATGTATGTTTTTCAGACAACAGGTGACTGCAGATGTGAGCAGCTGACAAACTCATTTTCTTTTGCTGCTCCTCTTCAAATCTCTGTCTGCTCGTATTGTTTGAAAGCCAGACAGAGACACACTGGAGTCTGGGATATGTTCCTTTAGCCATGTCTCAGTAAAACACATGATGCTGCATTTCCGATACTCTGGGTGGGTCTTCAACAGAGTTTCAAGTTCATCCATTTTGTTAGCAAGAGATCTCACATTTGTCAATATAACTGATGGAAGTGAAGGTTTAAACTTCCTCTTTCTCTCTCTTTACTTTGCTCCTGCCCTGCATCCACGTCTTTTTCTTTTTAGCTCATCAGGGATACGGGATTTCAATTTGAAGATTATTTGAGCCTAACCCCTCCTTTCCACCGGACGCGTCAGCAGCACGTTACTGCAGCAGCACGTCATACGCAGCTGATAGATACCGCTGTAGTCAACAGAACCCTTTCCACCGCATCCGTCAGCAGCACAAGTCGAACGCGTCTCAGGAGTGACATCTCGCGGCACATTACGCGGCGGTTCTATTTTTTACGCGCTACGCGTCTGAAGCGCGTCACAAGTTCAACATTTTGGAAAGGGGAAGATGTCTACCTTGAAGATCGAGGTTGAAAAACAGTTGCAAACAGTTGAAAAACAGTTGAAAACAGTTTCTCACAACCTTGTTTGATTGAGGTGTGGTGAAGCAGAGACAATTGCTGAACAATGGCACTCCACTACTTGGTTTTGTAAACCCCCGCTTTAAACATTTCCAAAACCGAAATACGCTCAGAGGGAGCAGCCCTCTGGATCTTTAAATGTCCTTCATATTTACATAAAAAGGACAGAACATAAAACACAAACCTTTTGGAGCCATGTTGTAGTTTTTTATTCTGCTTGTTGTTGTATTTACTGACGAAGTCACGCGTGATTTTGCTAATCTCGCATGACTTCGTGCTCTTTCAATGACGGTTGCTTCCCTGCTGCTACGCGCCTCATACGCACCCGGTGGAAAGGGCCAAGCAGCAGAATACGCAAGCAGGACGTGCTTCAGTAACGTGCTGCTGACGCATCCAGTGAAAAGGAGGGGTTAGAAATCTCCATTAACTGCTCTTTCCCGTAAACAAGTTTCTCGTTGCCATGGTTACGCATCATAACAAGTGGCAAAAAGGTGACAAATCAAGCAAAAGACCCCTCAATCAGCATAGAAATCAAATCAGAATAAAAAGTATTTCAAAAATAATGGCCCTGTCCCAATACCCGCACTGCACCCTACGGTCTTCCACAAAGTGCACTTAGCAAGGGCACACAAGGGTTCGAAGTTCGTAGTGAACAAGTGCACACAAATAGCAGTATTGGGACAGTGAGCACTACGTGCCACAGCGTTCTTTCTCCATGACAACTAAAATTGTAGTACCGGTCGCTGTTGGCGCTATTTTCATACTAGAAATGATTTTAAAGCTCCAACAAACATTTATTTTGAGGAGAATGAAGTCCAGTAACCAAAGGAGGTGTATAAGACAGAATAAGTGATTAAACTGCTAGTATATCATGTCCGAAAACACACGTCCATAACGTTATTAATAAATTATATTTTTTATCAGATATGTGACACATCTATCCAACAGAGAATCAATCGATTGTAATTACACATCTAGTTAATAAAATAAAATATTGATTATTTGCAGTCTACACTTGAGAAAACGTTTTTTTGGTCCGGATGGTTCAGCCATTTCTCCACCTTCTTCTTCTTCTTCTTCAGTCAAAATTCACACGCAGCAATGCATTGTGGGTAATACCCTTCACTGAAGTTGGCTCTGATGCGGGCTTCGGCGAAGTGCGGATCAAGGTTTCGAAAGGGGCGGAGCCAAGGGCACGACTCTCCACTCTTGGAGAATTGGGATACCCTACGCACTTGCGCCCCTCATCGGGAACGCGCATTGTAGGGCGCAAGTGCGGGTATTGGGACAGGGAAAATATTTCCAAAAGAAAAAACTAGCAAGACATACGCAAAAAGAACAAAAAGATGCTGGCAATGTCACAGAGCTACTCCAACAAGCTGCCACCATGTGTAGCACTATTCCGGAACAAAAACTAATTTGAATGTTGTTTGACAATGTATGTAAATATTTTTTTAAAATGACAAAATTTGCCCTTTGTACACCATGAGCTCCATGTTGTGAAACTTAAATATACTAATTGCTCTGATTTAAAGTGCACTTTTAAAGCAACAGTAAATATTTAGTTTGTAGTGACAGAAGTGAAAGAAATTTGTTTTACATTGCTCTTTTTTCAGGTTATACTCACATGATTGTTGTTGTTTGATGTTTCTCACATGACCCCCTAACTCAACAATTTGCACTGTTCTCTCCTTCATTTCACATCTTACTCAGTTTTCCATCTTAGTTTTTTATTCCAACATTCAAACCCTGCTCACTTAAACTCCACACAGTCTACAGCCCTAACTGTCCTCTTCTCTTCATGCTTCTCTCACAGCAGCCCCCACATATCCTGTTGCATCCCAATATCATCACAGACACTCTTTGTCAGGCTGTACTGCTGAAAACACCTCATCACACAGTCAGTAAAAGTCTTGGACACAAACCGGTATGCAAACACGCTACAAACATTTTCTTACAGCCTCCTTAACATAGCCTTACAGCAGCCTTATAATAATTCAGTGTTCATGGTCCATTCAAAAGTTTGTGGCCAAGTCGATGGTCATCGATTGACCGGAGGAAGGTCCCAATGCACCTGTATGTAGAAAGAAAGATCTTTGCAGCCAGCGTACTGCAGAAAATCACCGCCTCCAACAGTGCCCTCCTCCACGAATGTTCACAAATTCCAGATTTGTAGGAGACAGGAGATTTGCATGAATGCATCATTCATATGGGTCACTGTGACCGAGGCTAAATTTTGCTTCTTTTCCACTGGCATCTACTCAGCTCACCCGACTCCCCACGACCCGTATTGTCTTGGATATCCATTGTGTTCACAGAAGTGAGGGCAAAGGTGTGGAGGAGGGTGGGGTTTCGATTTGCAAGCAGCACGAAAAGTCTATGATACAGAAAGTATTCTGGCACAGAAAACCCAGCAGCAGTAGTAAGCTTCCCAGGCTCGGTTTCAGAAAAACACCTGAATTTTTTCAGAGTGTTTCCAGCTGGGTAGCTGCATGTCACACCAATCAGAGGGCAGCAGCAATGGGGTGGGGATACTAGTGTCATCAACTATCCTAGCCAATCCCTGTACAATGGATGCCGTGGCCTGACTCAGCCCTGATAGTACTACCTCCAGAGGTGGTATGAAAAAAAGGCAGCTCAGCCCCAAAAATGGATAGTGGAGGTGCTCTCAAAAGAGTCGTGTGGTGCGGTGCGGGGCTGAGTAGATGCCAGTGGAAAAGGGGAATATGTGAACTTAAGCCTCAGTCACAATGACCAATACGAAAGGCTGCAAACACAATATGAACAAGTCTTAGACCATTTTTTATGCTCTCCTTAATCAACTGTTTGGAAGTTTGAGGCCAGGTTGATGGTCTTGTCAAAGATTTTCTAAGAACACACCTTTAAAACCCTCTGAATAGGGCTGCTGGGTGAATGCCTTAAAGGGGTTATGACATCAAAATGCACTTTTTTGAGGTTTTTGGGGTATATCATGATGTGTTGTGCACTGATGAGGCCGTGTGAACGTCCAAAGCGAGTATCAAAGTTCCCGTTTGTGGGCGGTCCGCTTTGTTTCATATTTAAAAAACGGTTGAATCGGAAAGCACTATTTTTTCCTACGTGGCATTTCATCCTACGTATTTCATAGCGTCCAATAAAAGTGCACAGTGAAGTAAACAGTCCAACCCCCCACCCCCCCACCCCACCCCCAGCCCATACACCGGTAGCTGCGTTGCGCTAGCTTGTGCTGCTGCTCTTGAGAAGAGATGGCTACGCAAACGGGGACCTGTTGTGTCCAAGGATGCTCAACCCATGCTGGAAGTTTACACTCACTCCCGAAGGATGAAAAAACTAGAGAAGAGTGGCTGAAGTTCATTTATGGAGAAGTGCCACGCAGTTATAACCTCAATTTGAGAATATGTTCAGCTCACTTCACGGAGGACTGCTTGAATTCAAGTTGGGATTGTCAAAGAAACTGATTTTAATTAAAAATTCTTTACCAACCCTGAAGGAGGCGACCACATCGTCAATACCCATAAGTTTATTTATTTAATAAAATGCTGCCTTGCCTGATAAACGTTTGTTCATGGTCTGAAGAGTTCATGATGCTAGCATGTGATAGCCGCTCTAGCAACAATGTTCGTGAGCAACAGGTTTATCATACCATATTGTGAATCTATTTTCATTGATAACATCTGACAGCACTGTTTATTCGCTCATGTGATTAGTTGAGTTTTATGTGTTCACCCCTCCGTCTTCCTCAGAAGACGTTTCAGGCTCGAACATATATGGTTGTAAACGTCCACTCGCCATGTTACTGGACTGTTGACGGAGCCGAGAAGAAAGGCTTGCTGCGGGCAATGGTTGTAGCCAATCAGAGCGAAGTCAGCCAGGGAGACCCACATATCATTAATGAAAGGAACCGTGTTGCTGACAATTCTGACCTGCCCGTACACCCCCGCCGTGCTAGTTTTTTAATCAAATTCTTTTGTGAGTTGACATATGCGGGCATATCTACTACATGAAATAGCTTTACGCCAGTTTAAACAGTGATGTCATCACACCTTTAAAACAGTGCATGTTGTTCATGGATTATTTATATGTACCTTCATGTACAGAAGCAACAAACATGCTGTATGAATTCTCATTTTGCACAAGGTTTCAAAGAGAAAACGGCTTCCTAATTTCAGGAATTTGCATTATTTCTGTTTTTAAAGTACATTTAACTGCCCAATGAAATACAGTTGATTCCAGAAAATTACACGTAAGTCTCACTTTTCATGAAGACTTGGGCAACATGATTCAACACCTCAGCAAAGGTGTTATGGTCCATTCAGAAGTACACCAAGTAGCTACCTTTTGACTCACAGTCCAACACAGGGAATAGAGTCTCTGGTAGAAGAACTGCTGCCTCTGAATTCAGGGCTGTACCCACCAGTGTTGCCATCTTCTCTCTAAGTCCTCCTCCCGCTTCAAAATGAAAGGTGCAGCTGGAATCTTCTCTCTATTATTGCAAATTACAATTGTTTCTACAAATTTATGAGCTGATGTGGTGATGGTAAATGTCCTGTATTTGTACAGCGCTTTTCTAGTTATTCAGACCACTCAAAGCGCTTTCATACTATAAGGTTTTACAGTTACCCATTCACACAATCCGACATGTTAATCAGGGGGAGAGGGTAGGGGCTAACCCTCACACAACCCGATACGCAGATCGGGGGTTCAGTGTCTTGGCCAAGGACACTTCAACATGTGGCGATGGAAGCCGGGATCAATCCAACAACCTTCAAATTGGAGGACGACCGCTCTAACCACTCACAATCACAGTGGCCCCACAGCACACAGAATTTGATCAACACACATAATTTGGAGTTAACAGTAGAATATTAGCAATAATTGGTGTTTCTCAATGTCAAGGAACCTTGCTTCAGTCCCAAGTTTCTCTTGCAAATTGGACGGCAGTTGCACCAACGTCTTTTAAAGGCAGAGGGAAACTATGCCCACCTCCACGAATGTCTACAAACTCCAGATTTCTTGGAACTGGTGAGAGCCATATGAACACATCGGTCATAAGCACCTTTGTGAGTGAAGCCAGTCAATCACAGAGCGACAAAGAGTTAATTGACCATTCACACATTCACTCACACCTAAGGCTAGTTTAGAAATGCCAATTAACCTAATACTAACACAATATGATTTTGAATTGATGGAGAAACCACAAACATTGGGAGAATGTGCAAACTCCAAGCTGAACTCCACAGCTACCAGGATCTTTTTGCTGCAAAGCAACAGTGCTACCAACAGCACCAAACTGTAAATCCTATATTTGTTACAGCTGTGCCTGTTATACTGTATTTACAAAGTATCTTAATTATGTCTCAATTTGTTAACAACTTACTCCGATTTTATTTGCCATTTGGTTGCCAACCCCTCTCCAAGATCTTTTGAAATTGTATATGTTCAAAATCTGAGCAACATAACAGCAAGGCCACGTTACAACTCACACAAGGGAATTGAGCAGTGACCATATCTTCAGAAAATATATCAAAATTCTTAGAAGTTCCAGAACCTCTTGTTCCTTACATGGAATGGAAAGAAATTATATTAATAAATGAGTTTCCCCTATGAATCAACAGCTTGCCACTTCTTATATCTCCAGACAAACTGTCACCTTTCATTTCTTTCTCTCCTGTTATTGCCTCCCTCCCTTCTTGTTATTCACACCCTGAGCCTCTCCCACCTTCTGCTGTCACCCTCCTTTACTTACCTTAACCCACAATGAACTGTTAGCAGCCCTGATGTACAGCCAATATTCTCTCTATCATATTAACACAACTGCAGTGTGTAAAGAGATAGAAGGAAGATGTGAGGGGGCTAAGGAGAGAGCGACACGATGGGAAGGAGACACATTTGTTCTACTCATCGAGTGCTAAAAGATACAATTACCTCTCAGAGCATATTATCCATGTTTTATACCAGCCCAGGGCCCTATGCCTCTGCCTTGCCACGCTCACCCCATGTAAGGCCCATATTTTAACACTAGCTATGACAGTTTATTTAAGAAAAGGAAATTGTCCCCTGGGAGATAGAGAGGGAGAAGGAGACAGCAGAGTGTGAGGAAAATGAGAGGGAAATAGGGAAGGACAAAGAAGGTGGAGGCATAGGTGTGTGTGTGTGTATGTATAGGTGTGTCTAAATAAAAGGGAGAAAGAATGAGAGACAGATGAGATAGGAAGAAAGAGGAAGAAACAATGAAGAAAAAAAATATTTTCTAGGAGAGAACAGCAAAGAAAAGTATACATAATATATGTGAGGCATCCTTCATCACAACAACCTTTTCATAAAGACCATAAGTCGCCGGATGTAAACATAAGAGAGTTCCATTTAAAAAATAATTTGTTGACATGTGGATGTATGTTCAATGTAAAAAGAAAAGACAAGGAGAAAGAAGACAAGGATCAGGTGTGATTTGATTTGTGTCAAACTGTTATTTTATATTTAATTGATTTATTGGCGTTGGGATATTTTTTATTCCTGAAAAGGAATTGCTAATTTACCTTTGATATTTTAACTTAAGGTATATGCACACATTCACTGCCAAACAGCAAATTGTTTTTCTTATATCCTCTTTTGTGTATCACGCTCTTAAAAAACTATAAATAATGCTAATTGACCTTTTGCCAAGCCCCGCCCCATTAGTTACTGTTGCTATGCCCCATAAACTTGTCCAGCAAAGGTAGATCTTGTTGGAAGAAATCAACAAGCTTTCAGTGGGATTGCGTTTAAATTAGGGGTGTCAAATTATCGCGTTAGTTGCGATTAATTAATTATAGCCATATTTGGTGCGTTATATTCCTTAATTGCATTAATCTAATTTTTAATCTATATTTTTACAGTGTCTGCTTTTGAGTTGCTTTTAAATAAAATCCTTCTTTAGTATTTCGGCTTCTTGTGCTGGAGTTGTACAAAGGGATTAATCCAGTGTTTAATTTGTAAATCAAAGGTTACCGGAACGCAAATAGCACGAGACCAGAATTCACTGACTGAATCCGTAACGCACACATAGACATGCATGAACACATACACAACTGTTGGACCAGACCAAGCGCTGTGCGCCGGCGCACAGCGGGTGTAAATTGTCAAGCAGGGCTAGAGAAAGTGATGATAATCCCAGAAGAAGTAAGTTATACTGCTTTTTTTGGTATTTTGATGCCGCTGTTATTTAACCCAACTGGCGCCGTTAACGGATCCTAGCAAACAGTTACCGGAACACACCCTTTCAAAATAAGCCAGTTCCCGGATCTTGTTCCAGCTCAAATTAAGCCCTGGATTAATCACTCTAAGGTGGACATCTATTGGCTGCTGATTGACTTCCAGTGACGGCAAGGTGAGCAAAAGCGGTTAGTTGCAGAGTGGAGAAGTGACAATGGAGGAGCATATGAGAGTTGTCGGTCCCATGAATGGAAAATTTGCTTTTCAAAAACTTCTCGATGGAACCATAGATAACAATAGTGTTTTTCTTAGCTATTATTAAATGAGATTAAAAATAAGATTAATTAGATTAATTAATTACTGCTCAAAATTAATTAATCTCATCCAATTTTTAATCTCATGACAGCACTAGTTTAAATATCACAAAAATTGTAAATTTATGTTTGTGTGGGCTGCACACGTCCTGGTTGAACATCCAACAAACAGGAATAACCATACTTTCAGTGACTGTTGGTTTGACAAGAAATGCACTCCTGTGGGACTTTTCTTCAGACAGTGAACTTTATTTGGAGAAATACCTCCGCGATATACTCCAGATCGAGGCAGAAGGGGTTACAGTATGCAGTGGAGAGATACATTCAGAATAAAAAGACGCAATGAAGGAGATACGACTGCTAACAAAGCTTATGCTTAGACCGGCCGGTCTGAAGCTAAATCTCAGAGGTAGGTTTTGTGTTCATAAAATGCTTCATAAAGATAAAAACAATATTATTTAAAGTTGCTTGTTAGGGTGCTATATGTTTGACTTTGTTGTAAACTGATGAAAAATAAAGTGAGGGACACTACAGTCAACACACAACAACAGTCAACAACAACAGCAGCTAACGTTAGCTCACATGTTAACTAATGTTGGCTAAAGCTAAAGAGCTCCTTAAACTTAGTTTAGATAGTAGGTTAACATTCTGGCAACGCTATCCATGGTAATCATAACTTTGGTCCGATTTGTGTTCTTTCTTGTGTTTGTGTTGTTTTTCTTCAGCCATTCAGAGGTGGATTTGCTGGTGTGTTTTGGGTCATTGTCCTGCTGTAGCACCCAAGATCGCTTCAGCTTGAGTTGACGAACAGATGGCCAGATATTCTCCCTTAGGATTTTTTGGTAGACAGTAGAATTCATGGTTCCATCTATCACAGCAAGCATTCCAGGTCCTGAAGCAGCAAAACAACCCCAGATACTACCATATTTTACTGTTGGTATGATGTTCTTTTTCTGAAATGCTGTGTTACTTTTACGCCAGATGTAATGGGGCATTTGCCTTCCAAAAAGTTCAACTTTTGTCTCATCAGTCCACAAGGTATTTTCCCAAAAGTCTTGGCAATCATTGAGATGTTTCTTAGCAAAATTGAGACAAGCCCTAATTTTCTTTTTGCTTAACAGACGTTTGTGTCTTGGAGATCTGCCATGCAGGCCGTTTTTGCCCAGTCTCTTTCTTATGGTGGAGTAGTGAACACTGACCTTAATTGAGGCAAGTGAGGCCTGCAGTTCTTTAGATGTTGTCCTGGGGTCTTTTGTGACCTCTCGGACGAGTTGTCTCTGCGCTCTTGGGGTAATTTTGGTCGGCCGGCCACTCCTGGGAAGGTTCACCACTGTTCCATGTTTTTGCCATTTGTGGATAAATGCTCTTACTGTGGTTCGCTGGAGTCCCAAAGCTTTAGAAATGGCTTTATAACCTTTACTAGACTGATAGATCTCAATTACTTTTGTCTCATTTGTTCCTGAATTTCTTTGGATCTTGGCATGATGTGTAGCTTTTGAGGTGCTTTTGGTCTACTTTTCTGTGTCAGGCAGCTCCTCTTTAAGTGATTTCTTGATTGAAACAGGTGTGGCAGTAATCAGGCCTGGGGGTGGCTACAGAAATTGAACTCAGGTGTGTTACACCACAGTTAGATTTTTTAACAAGGGGGCAATTCCTTTTTCACACAGGGCCATGTAGGGTTGGATTTTTTTCTCCCTAAATAATGAAAGCCATCATTTAAAAATTGCATTTCATGTTTACTTGTGTTATCTTTGACTAATGTTAAATGTGTTTGATGATCAGAAACATTTTGTGACAAACATGCAAAAGAATCAGAAATCGGGAAGGGGGCAAATAGTTTTTCACACCACTGTATGCTTCGTAATTTCCCGACACATTTAACTGGGAGCAGGGCCATCCACACTGTTTTATCCATTGTAGGCACTGCTCACATTGTGTTTTCGGCTTTGGGAATGAAAAGAACACAACTCCTCCAGATAATCTATCAGGATATCCAGTGTCCGATTTACAAATAACATGGGACTGTCCTGCTATCAGTGTTTGCCGGAACTAGTCGCATAGTAACGGTTGCTATGATGTGTGATGGGACAATAGCCGTTTTTGGGGAAGGGCCGGCGAAAGGTCAATTGAAGCCGTAAGAAAAACACACTTTTAAAGCAGAACTAAGTAAGTTTTGCTCTCGCTCTCCCCCTACTGGTCCCCTGTGAAAGCTCACTGTCGTAACGTTCCCCCGCCGCAGACCCCCCCCCCTCACCCCCTCCACCCCGCCGCCGCCCCCCCAACAACAACGCGCAGAGAACGCTTTTGCAAGAAGAAAGAAAAACAAAACCAAGAAAATGTCTCGACAGGTGAGTATTATTGTCATCTTTGCGCTCCTAAGGGTGGCGTTGCTAACAACGGCAAGGGCTTCATGCTTGTATTTATGTACGTGAGTGTGAGTGCCGTAAAGCAGGTTTGTTCTCGCGAGATTAGTCGGGTCCGATCCACTGAAAGTTGCAAGTGCTGCTTTCAGGACACAGACCCCGGAGGGAGGGGAGGGACCCACGAATCACTCCGCCAAATCCTTGTTTACCCCCACAGGGACTCTAGAAAACATTTATTGAGGTGAAAAAACTTACTTAGTTCTGCTTTAAGTTCACACATAAATATTGACTCTAATGCAGACTGGAGAAAACACAACAGATCAGCATTAAATGTGCCCTCGGCCAAAAAGTGTAAAAGGAACACCTTTGCTCTAAATTGATCAGGAATTTAAAATTTATCAACATCTTTAGAACTCAGTTTGAGAAGAGTCAAAAAAATACTGAAAAGACTTTTTACGTTAGTATGTAAAAGACCTTGTAGAGCCATGGCAGTTTAAATTTAAGCTCTAATATCTCAAATATCCAGCAGAAATAAGACTCTGAACCCTGACTCTGTTAGTTTCTGTTTCCTCGCTGTAAGCCGGATCATGCTGCAAACCAGCATAACAAACTACTGTTAAATAAATTAATATATGGTTGTAAAGGATGAACACCATCAGCAGGCACACACTCACATAAGCACGTACACAAACACACACACAGAACTGTTTCCTTCCTCCATCTCACTATGTAATTGATGCCAGTGTCATGCCCTTTTGACTTTGGTGCCAGCAGGCACAGGGCTGCCATAGCAGCGTCCACTACACCCCTACATCACAACCTTGTTTCACCTTCATACATGTGCACATAACAGCATATACTCTCACCTAAACATAATACAGATAAGGCTGGTTTAGATTACTTCGAAATTAAATCATATATTCAGGATAAATTACAAGGACATGTTGTTGTTAGCAACACAAAGAAATGAATCTTGGTAAAAAAAATAAGATAAATTGAACCAAAGAATGATTTTATAAAAAAAGAAAATAACGAAGTCACAATATATGGAAGACCATAAAGGTTGTTGTAAAGAGATAGCGTTATGAAAAAGTAGCTGCACACGCTTGTTAAAGAAGTTCGCTTTTATATCATTAAGTCATGATGTAATAAGGTCATCTGGTTGTTATTGGTTCTGAAAACTAGATAATTACCAATACCGATTAAAAACAACACAAGCCATTAGTATTTTAACTGTTCTTATTTAAAGGTGGTAAAGAGGATTTTGTAGCAAATTTAGATTTCAAATTTACTTTAAAATCATTTTTATCATGGTTTCCAAAAGAAAAAGTTATAATATTAATAAATCATAGATCTGGTGGGGCTTGAAAGAAAGTAGCCAATAGATAACAAACCTGTTTCGTTATCTATTGGCTATTAGATTGTCAATCACACTTCAGTACGTACTACATAGTTTGTGTAGGCCTCAGGGCTGGTTAACACTGCACGCGGAAGTGCCGCAAAGCGGAGCGTAATGGAGACCGCTTCCATTCGGTGCTCTTGTTAACCTATATGGTGTAGTTCACACCAGACATGGAGCGCTGTGAAGTGATCATTTTGGTGTCTGGTCTATTTTATAGCCGCGAGCGCTCCAGGTCAATTCTGGCAGGAAGTCACACCAAGACACACGAGACAATCAGGTCAAAAATAAAAGCAATTCTTCAAAATAAAATACCGCAATTGACAAATGTGATCATAATTGTGTATCTAAACAGACTATAGAGAATAAAATAATAGACACACACACAAACACACACACAGCGCAACGGAGTGTGCTGACTTGAGGGGGGTGGGGTTTTTGGGTGTCTAAACATAAATGGGGAAAGAGTGAGAGAGAGAGGAGTTGAAGACAAGATGAACAATGTCAAATTAAAAGCAGGATTAACTAAAATAAGTTCTGTTCAATTATTTTTTGATGTTATTTACTTACCCATGATGAAAAAAGAGCTCTGAATGAACAGAGGAGCAGAAACTCTTGCGGACCGGCGCAGAGAAAGACGAGTCTGACGTGAACAGGGGAAAAGCTGAGCAGTGTGCAGTGCATCAGGCTTCACAGTGATTATCCACTCTGCTACTAGCATTTCAGCACTACTAGCACTTGTACTGAGTAACAATAAACAGCCTTCTACCATTGATGACTCGGAGATGTTTGAAGTTATAGTAGTTCCACAAAAAACTCCAGCGATGCTGACAGTAAACAAAACAAGGGGAGACTCCTACGCAAATTCACAATTCACAGAGGCGTTTCTTACGTGGAGGGCTAAAACGCGACAAATAGCCGTTGAGCTTCTCGTTTAGGGCAAAATCGTCTCAACCACTTTTAATAATAAAAAGCTAAAAGGCAGGTAACCAGGCCAGCGCCGTCGTATAGGGGTGAAAGGTGGGAACGATTCTAAGGGCCCACAGCCCATTAGGGCCCACACCCACCCCAGTAGGCTCTATGAATAAATTATTTTTGCATAGATATAAAACTATATAAAAAATATTACTAATCAGTCATATAAGCTCAAACAAAGCCACAAAGTCACGTAATGTTTTATTTTAAATAATGTCAATACCCCCCTGGTCCGGTCTCCTTCATGGGAATATGTGAGCGCGAGCACATTCCCACCGTTAAGGAGGGGCAAGATGCCTCTCAGAAAACACAAATCTGGACACCAGAAACGCATCGAAAGGGAAGCTAAGAGTAGGAGAAGCAGTGCAGGGGCCCAGAATATTTTACACTTCTTCTCTAAGAATGGTGAGAGTTAAACTGTAGAGGGCTGAAACGTTTTCTTGTTCATTCGTTGTCTGTAACCGGCCGCTAATCTTGGAATCCGTCGTAGACGTTAGCTAGTACGTTTCACACACAGCGCAACTGGAAGAAGATCGATGATTTTTAATTGCGCAGGTTTGCCTGATGAGGACTAAAAAATGGAAGAAGTGATAAAATTACATGTCACAACAACAGCAGAAAGTCAGCGCATGAGCATTCACTCAGTTACGAGACCAACAAGTTATGTGTAGTATCAGGAGGGGAGGTGGCTGCATTGAATTGTATTATGATACGTTCAAGTTCTGCTCAGTAATTACCAGCATTAGGCGAAGGTCAGCTTATTATGATCAAATGTAGTTTTGTAAAACTTAGTTGTCGGTGGGATATTTGAATAGCCTAAAAATACAAAAATCAGTGAATATTTTTGTCGTTAAGCATTATAGAATAAAAAGCTAATATTTATTCCCTACAAGTGTGACATCATTCAATTATTGTTCTTCTCCTACATAAGTGCACTGCAAAAAAGAAAACAATTAGATGAATAACATCAAGTACTGACAATAACAGTAAAAACCATAATATACAAAACAGGAGAAAAGTCAAAGAAAGTGGCAACAGTTGTGAGAGAAAAGGGCCCATGACGATATTCTTTCCAGGGGCCCAGAATTCCTAGCAACTGCCCTGAACCAGGCACCCTATTATTGATACCCTACCCTTATTAGATTATAAATTATAGTAATCCGTTTCTATATCAGACATTGTAGATTAGTCTTGACTTCAATTTATTTAGAGCCGTAAGAATTGTTATTGTTATTCAATGTTATTTTAGAGCTCTACCTTCTTTTAGTCTTCTGGAACTCCAAAATAAAGTGCATCAAAGTAATATGCAATTGCATGTTTTAAATTTAAATTTTGAATTTCTCCTTTTTTTCAAAACTTTAAAGATCTTAATTTACATAAATAACCTGAATACTTGTGATCAGGCTATCACAAGATTTGCAGTGTATATCGTCTAGTAAAAAATCTGACGTAAATGTGTCTGTATCCAAACTGTGGACATGACACTTGACGTCCAAGGAAATGGTGAGAAAAGCAGGTGTTAATAAAATTAGTTAATATCAATTATTTTAATTCAATGTCTGAGACAAACTTTGAGTTTGAAAGGAGGTTAATGATAAAAGCTTTTTAAGGTAACAAAAATCTAGTGTACACACTGCACAGAAAAGTAAGACTTGTGTAAAATGTATTTTTTCCTCTTGCACTGTAATCCAGATGATATTATAAATACAGAACACTGAATTAAACCTTTAATGTGGGAATAATAAGGTACAGCTTCATTACATTAAAGCAGAACTAAGTAAGTTTTTTCACCTCAATAAATGTTTTCTAGAGTCCCTGTGGGGGTAAACAAGGACTTGGCGGGGTGATTCGTGGGTCCCTCCTCTCCCTCCGGGGTCTGTGTCCTGAAAGCAGCACTTGCAACTTTCAGTGGATCGGACCCGACTAATTTCGAGAGAACAAACCTGCTTTACGGCACTCACGTACATAAATACAAGCATGAAGCCCTTGCCGTTGTTAGCAACGCCACCCTTAGGAGCGCAAAGATGACAATAATACTCACCTGTCGAGACATTTTCTTGGTTTTGTTTTTCTTTCTTCTTGCAAAAGCGTTCTCTGCGCGTTGTTGTTGGGGGGGGGGTCTGCGGCGGCGGCGGGGGAACGTTACGACAGTGAGCTTTCACAGGGGACCAGTAGGGGGAGAGCGAGAGCAAAACTTACTTAGTTCTGCTTTAACAGTTATTACATTAACTGTATTAAATTTAGTTTGTTCATTATAAAACCTGATTGCTCAGATATCTTCTTTTTAATTGATAGTTTTCAAGGGCTGATTTCATCTCGAGAGAAAAGAAACAGATTTAGTTAAATAAATATATTGGTCAGTATTAGTATCCAATTCTCACGCATATCAAGATTTAGAGAAGTCATGTGTTTACAAGTCAAAACGTTTTATTCATGCTTTTAGCAAAAATGGACTAAGGGATGACTCCTGCATTAGACAAGTTCACTGAGCCTCCCCCCACCCCCCCATGTCTCCTCCTCTGTCAGTTCCTCCCTCCCTCAGGCTGCATTTTCCTCCGTTGTTCTGTACATCGTTACCATAATCAGATAAGACAACTACCTAGGGAGCACCAGCATCCCTACAGCACCTTGCTTCTGGCAGCGTGTGTACATGTGTGTGTAAGTGTGTGTGTGGTGTGTGAGAGAATTGCTCCTGGCACTTGGAAACTGGCATTCCTTTTGACTGTCTTTTTTTTCTTTTTTGTCTTCTGATTTGTGGAAACTGACAGATGAGTAGTGTGTGTGTGTGTGTGTGTGTGTGTGTGTGTGTGTGTGTGTGTGTGCGCGTGTGTGTGTTTGTCTCAGCTATATATGTGGTTAAAAAGGATTTCTAAATTACCGAGCTCCTTTTTTGCATAATGCCTGTATTGTGGCTGACAGACTGCTACAAATTACCACTGAACTGTGAGTTTATGTCTTTGTGCTCATGTGACAGACTGAGCAGTTAAGAGTGAGTGTGTGTGTGTGTGTGTGTGTGTGTGTGTGTGTGTGTGTGTGGGTGTGTGGGTGTGTGGGTGTGTGTGTGTGTGGGTGTGTGGGCTTGTTTTTCTGACCTCCTGAGGACCAGTTTCCTGACTTTTACTATCTTTCTGGGGTCCGAGGGTTCTTGTGGGGACCGAAGCCTGGTCCCCATGAGGGGGACTCCCCTTTTTAGGGTTAGGGGTTAGGTTTATAGGTATGGTGTGAATAGAGTTTTAGTTAGTCTTAGGGTTAGTTATAGATCAGTAATGGTTAAGGTTAGGAAAAGGGTTTGGGTTAGGTATAAATCTAGTTACTAAAATCAATACTGCACACACACACCTGATTCCAGCTGAGCAATTAGCAACACTACATTTAAGGAACTACATGGACATCAGTGTCCGTCAGCAAATCCTACACAAAAGGATTCTTTACTTTGGCTAAAAGACTTGACTTCCGGTGATTTTTAAATATAATTCCAGCTGCAAACAAAGTGATTTATGATAAGAGATGCATTAGAAGTACAAATGTAAATGGAGAGAAATAAGAAAAATCAGTAACAAATGTTTTCAACGTTCTGTGCTTAACCAGGATAATTGAAAATATATAGTTGGTAGTGAAGGACAACAAATTCAGGTAGGTCAAAACTGCCCTTTTTGACACTCTGTCCATTTTACACATTCATATTTAAAAAGGAACTAGCTGAGGAAGGTTCTGGAGTTTTTCTGAACGATTGCTATGTTCTAGATCAGTGGTCAGAACGTTTGTATTTGTTCTCCAAAAGGAGCCACGGTTGAACCACTGTCAAGACCCTGCTGTGTACCTGCTTTGTGTATGTGAGTGAGCCATCTTCCTTGATCGAAGATCTTTGGTTAAGTCGCGCTGATTTGGAGGGAAATGAACAGACATAGCGAAACAACCGGTTTTTGTAAAGAGCTGCTCTCAAACCAGTTAATAACAACAACAAACAGAAAACACAACAAGCCCTGCTTCTTCCATGTCGATTATTTTTTATATTTTTCTGCTGCTTTATCTGTGATGCTACTCAGTGCTCAACTGCCCTGATGCACTCCGTAACTCACCATCACAGAGCCATCATCTCCAACAAAAACAATCATTTTACGTCCAGTTAATGTAAAACCTTTGTAAATTCCTTTCTTGTGTGTATTTCTCTGAATGTTTACATCATGACTACCAGTTAACACGCGCTTCTTCTTGATAATCATTCACGACTAGCAAACAAGGAATTAGTACGTTACTGCCACCAACTTGCTTCAGGTGAAGAATGTCATTCAAATGACGGTGGTGGACAGGTGGTGATGAGTTTTACCCACAATGCACTTGGAGCCGAAATCGGTGATTCAGTTGTAAATTTGCGCATCATAATGCTACATGTGAGAGTGAAAATAAAGTCAGTCATGCAGCACAACATTTTATTGAATAGTTTACACCTACTACATCACTAAAGTCAGTCGTTCTTCTAATGTTTTTGGCAACCATGACTCAAACCTGACTGGGCAACATATGCTACATAAACTCTGCATAGATCTGCAACTGTAATAAAATTAGGTAAAAGCCGTTAAAACCTGCCAAGGTCTAAGAAGGTGCGTAAAATATTGGAGCAGATTTTGTTAACATTATTTTTCCTATGGTATCTTTGGTGTTATTCATAGGTGATGAAAGAGGGAGATTGTCCAGTGGAGAAACCTGTAAACTGATCCTGCTCAACTGAGAGCAGAAAAACACACAGGGATTCATTTGGACCTCAAAACTCTCCCCACTTCACTAGCTGCCATTTAAAGTGACGAAGGTCGATGAAAGAGGGAAAAAAACAGACCTATATATTTAAAGGTCCCATATTATGAAAAATCAACCTTTTCTGAGATTTGGGGTGTTACTGTGTGTCTGTGGTGCATATACACTCATACAAAATGACCCCACAACCCCCCCTTTACTGAAAATAAAATAAATTGATAGATAGATAGAGAGAGACATAGAGAGAGAGAGAGAGAGAGAGAGAGAGAGAGAGAGAGAGAGAGAGAGAGACACACACACTTAAAAGCTACAAAAACAGCAGGCTGAGCACAGATGAGCCAGGAAATGCCATCATGGGAGCCATCTGCATCGGTAGCAGCAGATCAGCAGCACAATAAACAATAATTAATAAATAATAAATAATAATTAGTTAAAGGCTAGGTTAAAAAGGTAGGTCTTGAGCCTGCTTTTAAAAACATGAACGTTCTCTGCGGCCCTGAGGTCCTCCGGCAGCCTGTTCCAGAGGTGAGGGCCATAATAGTGGAAGGACGCCTCACCATGAGTCCATGTCCTGACTTTAGGGATGATAAGGAAACGGCTGCCAGAGGAACGCAGAGACCGCGAGGGTTCATATGGTAAAAGCATTTCTGAAAGATAAGAAGGCCCAAGACCATTAAGACACTTAAAAATCATTAAAAGAACCTTAAAATCGATCCTAAAACATACGAGGAGCCAGTGCAGTGATTCTAAAACCAGTCTAATATGTTTGCTGTTCAAATTTGTCCCGACTTCTGACGTAGGAAGCTGGGAGGGGCTTGTGCTCTGATGGGGTTCCCACACCCTCCAAGAATTTACTTCACCCACCAGGTACAGCAGTAACTTCCTCGGACACCCGCAATTTTGTTACTGATTCGAAACCACTGGTTCAGATTAGGAAACTCACCACACAAAATGCTGTTGTAGTTTGCTGCTCAGAAGAAAACAAAACAGTTCATCAGGTCCCAGTTGAAGAGGACAGAAGAGCGGCATTTGAATTTATTTATAATAGTAGTGTCCCTGCTACCGTTCGCAAAAAACGACCGGAGCTTAGCTACTGCTAATGAAGAGCTAACAGCGTTACCGGAGCCGATCTGCTGCTAATAAGAACAGATGCCGAGCTGCTGCTTAGTCAAGCTGTTCCTAAAGAACTAACACCGTTCCATCTTTTTCTGGGTCAAACTGGTAAGCATAAAGAACTGCATCTCTACCAGACGCAGCAAAACAACACAGATACATGAGTAAGTGCCAGACTAACCTTTCAATAACGGGCAGTTGGAGTCTTCAGGCTCAAAGTTCCTCAGTCCAAAGTTTGTTTCTTTTTTAATCACATTTTAAGTCAATTTCCTGGCACTGCAACACTTGTTTATCATAAATTGTAATTTAATCAGCTCCGGTGTCTCACGAACGCGCAGGGAACAGAGATGGGCGNCAGTTTCCTGACTTTTACTATCTTTCTGGGGTCCGAGGGTTCTTGTGGGGACCGAAGCCTGGTCCCCATGAGGGGGACTCCCCTTTTTAGGGTTAGGGGTTAGGTTTATAGGTATGGTGTGAATAGAGTTTTAGTTAGTCTTAGGGTTAGTTATAGATCAGTAATGGTTAAGGTTACGAAAAGGGTTTGGGTTAGGTATAAATATAGTTACTAAAATCAATGGAAGTCAATGGACGGTCCCCATAAGGATAACAAAACACACTTGTGTGTGTGTGTGTGTGTGTGTGTGTGTGTGTGTGTGTGTGTGTGTGTGTGTGTGTGTGTGTGTGCGCAAGTGAACATGAGCATGTGAATGGTGTTAAAGTGTCAAGGATGATTATACTCCTATTCTAAATGGTCAAAAGCCATACGGTTAAACAAAAAGACAAAATGATTAACAAAAACGCACAGAGTCTCAAAAGTCCTCCGAGCTACTCCAACATAAAATATTTCTAACAAAATGCTTCAAAACCCAACATTCATCTTCAGTATTTAAACTGGCATGTATACCAGTTTGTTGTTCATTTTATGACCACTTCACCTGCAGTAGGGATTCTTCCATACTGCACACCTGATTCCAGCTGAGCAATTAGCAACACTACATTTAAGGAACTACATGGACATCAGTGTCCGTCAGCAAATCCTACACAAAAGGATTCTTTACTTTTGCTAAAAGACTTGACTTCCGGTGATTTTTAAATATAATTCCAGCTGCAAACAAAGTGATTTATGATAAGAGATGCATTAGAAGTACAAATGTAAATGGAGAGAAATAAGAAAAATCAGTAACAAATGTTTTCAGCGTTCTGTGCTTAACCAGGATAATTGAAAATATATAGTTGGTAGTGAAGGACAACAAATTCTGAAAATCAAAAGAACTGTTAAAATGCACAAATCCTAATAATTAACATGACTATTTTTAATAAGCCTTTTTTCCCAGTGTTAGCTGGAAGTAACATGTTGCTGAATAATCAGGGAAGCTGCACCACTGTGCACCACTATTTGGGTTGCCAATTAACCCAAATAGTTGTCAACAGTTCATCTAGTTGTTTCCGAAATGCACCAAATACTTTTTGAGCCTTTTGTTACTTCTGTTCCAATGTTTCTGAAAGATGTTGCGATCATTAAATTCAAGATGAAGCAGACCCGGCACCAGGACAATTTAAAGGGGGGGGCAGCAGTTTATTTGGGGGGGGGGGGGGGGGGGGGGCACAGTTTTTATTTAACCTGTTAGTGTTTTTACCTCCTGTTGGCAGTATGTTACATATTTCGGGCTTAGAGTTTCTAGTGCTCCCCAAGAGCCGCGCCCAAATTAAACAGAGCATTTCAAAATGAGGTGAGATGAGACAAGTTTGGAAACAACAGCTGAACTTTCAAAAAGGGCCAATTTGAACACTGCATGGCTTTTACATGTCATTGAGATGTAAAGAAATGATTCAGAGTTTGTGAAAAGTGCATAATATGGGAGCTTTAAGGCAAATCAAAATAGGATCACACATCAAAATAAGCAGCTTTTAGTGAGCTCTCCATCCATGGCATGTGAAATGTAGCGGAGGGTGAAAGCATATCTGTGTGTATGTGAAGTACTTGATTCAGCCAGATAGTTTGGAGCCACAACTCTGGTCTTGAATCTACAGAGATTTCCTACCTGCAAAGTAAGATGAGTCCACCTCTCCGGTAGCAACCGTCCATCTGTTCTGAAGCTGACGGTTAGAGAAGTCTGACTGCGAGACTGAACATATCGCAGGGTCACGACCTGTTCTGACACAGTCAGAGAAAACACCAACCGCTTTCCTGAGCTCTTCTCCAGCAAAATCCTTCAAGAGACAGAAAGGAAAATAAACGACAACGAATAAATAATGTCATCATTTCAGCAACATTTAACAACAGGATATTTGGCAGACAGGAATTAATAAGAATAAAATTAACAGGAATAAATCAGAAAACGAAAGCTCCAATGGAGACTGAAACCAATAGAATTTAGTACCACTGTGCGGTTCCTCATTCTGACATTTTTCCATAGATTATTAATATTTTACATGACTGTGAGGGTTCAGCTGCTACACAGTCTGCAAGACTCGCACACCCGCAACATGTCATATTAAACACCATCACTGACATTTTATGGGAAATCATGGCTTTTATGAACCCAGAGCACCATACCCAATAAATCACAGATACTGTAAATGCATTCACTAGAAAAGGAACATTTAAATTCACAGAATATAGATTTCACATGCACAAATTTGCATGAGTGTGCTTACCTGTGACTGCACATCTGGAGAAAATGAAAATTAGCACAATAATAAAAAAGCACCTACTGCCCTACAGAGTTTTATTCATTGATATAAACAGAGTGACATATAGTCATTCTCACCCAGATGTTTTAATTGTGCCTGAGTTTTTGTATTAGTTGTACTACAACTACTAGTCTGTACTATTTGCATTCTCCAAGGTCAAATCTTGTTAGTTTTTCTGTGATTTACTTTTTCAATTTGTCTTCTTGTTTTCACAGCTGTTATAAATAGCTGTTAGAAGTAACCCAAAAAATGTACTTTACTGACTAAAACATCTCATGTTCATTGAAGGTTCCTGCTAACAAATAGTATGTGGGACAACATTTTTGGAAAAGCCAAAATATTGGTTTATTAACAAAAAAAGCAGCTCTGTGGCTCCTGTATTGGTTTCAAACCCAGAACCGAGAGGAAATTGACCAAATATTATTCCACTGGCAGTAAAAGAAAGTGTTACTTGATTATGATATTTGCAGTATTGCTCTACAGATTTTAATAATTTTTGAATATTTGTCTAATGATGAGAACAAAATCATTGCACTGTGATATTGTCATTATTTTAGAGTATGTGTTGACTCTAATTTTGAGGTACTCTGTTACCCTGCCACCCTAAATCTGCACTAGTCATTTAAACCTAAACTTTTCAAATTACCCTAATTCTTCTAAAATATTGAAGAGAAGACGAGCTTTACAGATATCATGTCACAGGAGGTCAGATGATTTCACTTTCAATCACAGGTTAGAAGTGCAGCAGAGACAGACAGGAGTGGAAGGGCGTTTACTGGTTGGCAAATAAATTGGGATTTTGATACTTTTTTTACTTTCAGTTGAGAGAAAATACGACAAGAAAATAAGTCTATACTATACATAGATGAGAAAGAGAAATACATACACATACTGTATCAATACACCTATCACATGATCTTTGACTTATTTTATTAGCTATGGTTCCAACATAGTTTATTGTCAAAGTAAACCCAGCAAGAACATGCAAAGAACTGGCACCTTATTTAGAAGACGTACACTGAACTGTTAATAAATATTATGACTTAAACATCCAAATCCTTTAACAATATAAACATTAATTCATAATCTGCTTTCAGGAGCAAAGTCGTGTAATGAAACAGGTGGCTGTCTGTGTTCATTGTTCAGACAAGGGGAGGGACGTGAAATCACAGAGAGACAAACAAAGGTGAGGAGCAATGGACAGAGGTGAGGACAGAGACATCCTTTCATCTGGCTTCTTTGATGGCAGTGATGATCATCTGTACAACAAAAGAACTGATGGCCAATGAGAGCAAGAATAGCAGAGACTTTCACTGAGATGCATTCAGGCATACAGGTGTCAAGTTCACCAGGCCAAGACAACAAGTCCCGTCTGTCATCTGGATCTCCACACAGACTATTTTACAAATAATAATCCTGGATCTGATAATCCGATAGTTCAACTTTACAAACAGAAACCTGAAAAAATTACCACAATGTCACTTCCAAAACATGGTTCATGATAGATCTCCAAACATTTGTTCAAATTATTTTTTTATCTACAAAAAGAAATATGTTTGTCCATATGCAGATTACACACAATTATTTTAGCTGACAGTTTGGACAACTAGTCAACAGTTACATTTGAAAAAAAAAATACTTTATTTATCCCAGAAGGGAAATTCAACGTTGTAGTAGTTTTTTTTTTTTTTTTTTTTTTTTTTT
>SSNP01000152.1:958540-1036203 GCA_006937955.1 Pachypanchax playfairii | reverse complement strand
TTTTTTTTTTTTTTTTTTTTTTTTTGTCCAACAATAAAAAAACAACAATGAAGACAACAATACAATAATAAAAATCAAGGTCTGTTCTTGTTGTGAATAATAAAGAATAGTTTTTGTCTCTGTGCTATTACTCAAATCAACTGGATTCATCAATGTGTGTTTACCTGCTATGTGCTTCTAAAAATGACATTTTTATATTGCTAGCTGAAAAAGCTCACAAATACAACACCAAACAAAGATAAGCACACTTTTATATTTTATACAATTATTGGTCCCTGTCTGTAAAAAATCCTGCCAAAATCCACTAAACAGAAAAACGAAACCAATAACATCAGACTGACAACTTAGAAAATCCAATATATAATATATAAAACTGTCATTCTAAACTTTTAAAGTTACCAAGATAATAAATGATGCCTTCACTGATCTGAAATGTACAATTCTAATGAATATAACTCCAGTTTTGAAGGGTGTTACGCATGAAATCTGCTGTCAGAGTTAATGCAGGAAGGGGAGAAAGTGTTGCAGAGAAAAGTCAACTGATCCCTCTCTGTACATGTGTTTGTCTCGTCTGCTTTCAGGTGTGTGTGATTGCAAGCTGATCCGACTGTGTGTAACTGTGCACCACAGCAGCCCGGCCTGGAACCTACCAGCAGACTGTCATTCCCTTTCTCTTTCACATGCAGTGGCTAAGTAGGACATGACAGGCTCATTGTTTCCTGATGGTGACACTGACCTGAGCAGAACTGACACACTCCTGATTATTAGATCAATTTCGCATGCGTTTCACTTTCTTGTCAATAAATGAAAACCCCCTTCAGTATGATATCAGAAAAGATAACTAGCCAGACATTCACAGCAGAAGCACTGTGGGATGTGATTTTTTTTTTCATCTTTAAGACAGAAGAAGATGCTACTGTCATTCTACACAATATTTGTTCATCTACATGAAAAAAAGACACTAAAACAAAGACTATACCAAAACTAAATTGTCCAATCACTCTAAAAAATAACAACTTACTTCATTTAGGTTTTGAACTTCCACTGGGATCAATAAGATATCTACCTAAAACAAAACAACCAGCACTGCTTTCTGCATGTTTCTGCCTGCTCAGGGATTAGAACTAGCACCTTAGAAACAGCCGCTGCTGTTTGTACCAACTTCCCATATGAACTTATCATTATTGGCACCAGCTCTCAGTGACCCTGTACAGGATCAAGCTGGGCTTTATTTCGCAGTCACCATTCCAGCATCCTATAGTGATGATATTCATTTGCATTAATACACTGCAGATGGATTTCCCCGACACACCATAGTATGCATGCTGTGACAACAACTCCATGTCTGGTGCAAGCTCATAACCGCTCATCCAAGGAGTGTAAAAGACACATAACGTGTACAAATTAGGACATATTTTGGTTATTTTTTCTGACAGATGGATAAAAAACCTCCTCTTTACTAACGTCTGCAGTCCCACCTGAGGACATGGATGAGCCTGACATTTCAAATGTGTACTGCAGTATTTTGAGGCATCTGCTGCCAAGGGGGGGTATGAAGAGGGGCAAAAGCAAGAGTGAAGTAGTCAAGCGGCACAAAGAGACCTGAGGCCGTTGGCTTTTTTCAATCCCACAAACATGAACACCTACTGAAGTACTCAAAACTAAACAGTTTGTCTCATCTACTGATATCAGGACGGTTTGGTTTAGTTCATGAATTCTAACTTTCAAACACTCCAGTCATGTGAATCTGATCATTCATGTAGCTGATTTTCTAGCCAGCGAGAGGATTTAAATGACTACAGCATTAGTCATCCAAACTGCATCCACGGGCAATCTGATAGTCCTCTCAAAGTGTCACCTAGTGCGACTCCCTTTTCGAGAAATCACTTCCTTACGTCACAGTGGAGTAGACGTACTGAAAAGATCAATACCTCACCAAAACTTTTGTCAGACAGAATCTGTGTTAAATGTTATTTTCCAATTTCTGTTTTTATTTTACAAAAGAGAAAACTTTTTACACTCAGTGGACATGTGACAGTGGTCATGATTTCTTTCTGGTTAAAGTAAATAAAAAAATAATACTTAAGTATTTGAGATATGTCCACCTTTTCAACTGTTGAATAGCTGAACTGAAAAATTGGACCTTCAATAAAGTTTCAAAAATCAAAGTCGTGAACTGTTTGTCACACTGAGGTCAAATCTTTTTCAGTTTAAAGTCTGATAACTCACAGCTTACATATGTACAAAAGGAGTTAAACGAACAATTGTAACACATCTGTCTACACGTTTTTTTAATACTCAGTATACTGGTGATGGTGAATTTAATTGTGTTTAAAATAAGCTGCAGGAAATGTATGTTCACATCTAAACAAACCACATATAGCCAGCCATGTGCTCAGGGGAATTGTTAGGGTTTCTAGGAAATGTATATATAAAACCTGTGATTTTGTGGAATGACTTGGAAATAGTAATTAGGCAAAGTAAAAATATTGCACAATTTAAGGAAAAATATAAGGAGTACATAAATAATAGGTATAGAAATAATGAGATAACTATTTCATAGGGCTTTAACGATACCTTATCCCACGATACAGTACGTATCTCGATACATTGCTCACAATATGATACATGATACAATGTATTCAAACTTTTATTTGTTTAGCATTTTCAACAAAATTAAACTCTGGATAATTTTTATTTTACTTTGATACTATGACAATGGGTGAAACAAACTCACTCATTCACTTTTACATCAGTTTGAAGTTTTATTAGCAAAACTAATATGTCAAAAAATAAAAGTCTTACTTAGAAATATGTAATAATAGTTATTTAATAAAGCTTCATGAATTTTTAATAGTTGCTCATCACAGTAATATATTGCAGATACAGACCCACTGATTCACTTTCGCATCATTTCAGTCTTTTTTTTCAGCCAAAAATCTTTTTATACAACGTTAGAGCGCATGTTGTTCCACCTTGTGGTGGTCAGTACAGCATGTTTACTGTATTGATATTAACATCATTAGACCTCACGATACGATATTGCTCCCTGTATCAATACATCATCATCAATATATCGGTGTATCGTTACAGCCCTCCTACTTCAGTTTGTAAATGGTGTCAATCTGTCATCAAGATCCGATTAGCAGTTGATGTGACAGTAAAATTGTATTGTAACATGTATATGTACAGTATATGTATATGTAATATTGTAATTGTGTTGATGTATTAGGGACAAGACTGGATATGCTGTTGCTTCTTCTTTTTCCCTTTTTTAAACCCCTTTGTTATGGACTTGCAAATCATTATTATTGTAAATATTTGGTTTATGTCTTTTCTTGTTTTTTTCCTCCTGTTTTGTCGTGTGAAATTTTAATTGTTTGAAATTTAATAAATAAAATTTAATAAACTCACATCTCTTCGGATGAGCCCAGTTTTATCCACAAAGCCAGAGTGAGGGAACCCTGTCCTCCTAAAGCCTGGGAAGGAGGAGTGACCACACATCCATCTTTGCTGGACTGAAACAGCACACTACCAGATCCAGCCGAAATCCCATCAGAACTTGTTGTGCTTCCAGTGTCTGCCTGAGTCCCAGGATGAGTATCAACAGTGTCTTCAGTTACACAATCACCCCTGGAAGAAATATGAAAAATATTAGATGAAACATGCCTTAAAACAGGTTTTACATAACGCAGCATGTCACAATTCACTTTGTTTAATAAAGATTTTAAATAAATTTAGTCCAGATACCTGTGTGCAGCTAACAGTAGGGGGGCATATGGTGAAGTGGAAGATCTATATGGGCACTCCTGGTCACAGGCAGCTTGATAACACGTCAACAGTTCAGCTGATGATGAAGGAGGCTGACAGTAGCTGCTCCGCTCTGGAATGCCACAGGTGGACCGAGACGGCGAGGTGGACACAGGCTTGAAAGCAGCAATATTCTCCATTCGTGGGAAATGTCCCTGTAAAAAGTGTAAAAAGTGTGATGGAGTCTTTTGGTGTTATCTGTCGGCTAACACCAACCACAAATAGATTGTTAGAAAAATAATCTCTGAAATTTTTTTTAAAGTCTCATAAAAAGTGTACTGATTATTCTGGGTTTTAATTTGTGTGCATGTTTTTACTTCTATGGACATGTGACAGAAACAAACGCATGAGAAACTATAGTAGAATTCTTATTAACTGTTTCTGGTTCATACATTTTGCTGTGCTGCAGCTAAGCTGAGACAAACAAGTTAGTGTTATTTATTATACCTGTGCATTTTCTGCTGTTGCTTCTTACCTGTGATGAAGCAGGTTTTGCGCAGAAGCTTAAAAGGAGAAGAGTTAAACACAAGAAGATGTGACGCCTCTTCGGCCTGAAACTGTTTGTCTGCTTCTTCATCTTTTCTTCATCGATGTCTTTCAGGGGAAAAGGCCACAGAAAGCCAAGCCACAGCTTCTTCCTCTGGTTGCTTTTTCTTCTTTGTGTAATTTCATCTTCTGTTTCACTATCTGACAATGTTCCTATGAGATTTGTCTCATTCTTGTCTTTTCCTTTTACCCCATCATTCCAACACCTTCTGCCCAATGTTTGCAGCGTCCTTTGAAAAATACTTCCCTTAGTTTTTTCCTCCTTTTCAGTCCTTCTTGATTGTTTGACCAGAAATAATTCTTGATTATTTAGGGAGTCCATGGTTCCCGGTTCTAAACTGTCAGACAGATTTTGGGGAACATCCCCGCAGACAGATGGGTGTTCAGGAATCCTAATTTTGGTCCAGAGCCTCCAAACACCATGTGAATAAGTGATGACTGTCATGGTTCCATGGTTCCACGGTTCCAGGGACATTTTTACAGGCCACAGCCTCTGGGGTGAAGCTACCAAGCTTAACTCTCTGTTACAATGTCTCCATCCCTCACACACCCACCCCCACACATGGGTAAACCACAACCAAAGCCTTCACATGATAGGTAGGATTTCCCAATCTAGAGAGGAGGGGGAAGGAGAGGAGGAAAGAGAGAAGTGGTCAGACCAAAATCCAACATCAGACAAATCTGAGGAGAGTGAAATGCCATGCAGGCTATTCCCTAACCGAAGCCTACACTATCATGTACAGCTTGATGGAGGCACAGCTCATCTGATACTGCTACATTGCTTTCCCCTTTTCTTCATTTTCCATTGAATTAAACATGCCCTTTTCCTTCTGGCATGTGGCCTCCGGGTTTTATCCAACTAAACAGCTTCTCACATAAGTTTGTTGGAAATTGAGGCTTAGGCCAAAGCTCTCTTCATTACAATACTTTGGAGCTTCAATTTCACATTTTGACACACAAAAAGAGGCCAACCGTGCAGTCATCTCGAGTGTTACATTACATGCACCAGACTCCTGCCATTGATGTCAGTTAGGAAATAGAAAAACACTCCTTGTATCGATTAAGCTAGCCTATAAAATTCGTTATTTGTAAATCTATGCAGATATTATTGCCCTCTAAAATATATGGTAGGTTCCGCGTGTTTACCTGTCGTTGTTGACTCCCCGCATAAAGCTCTGTTCCCATCACAGCAGCGGCGTCCACATTCAACTTGTTGCTTCTGGCTTGAGTCAGAGGAAAACACTAGTTTCTCCCACACACCTGTCTGTCAGCGGGGACACGCAGGGCTCCCACGAAAGTAGTCCTTTTCAAACATGACTTCAATTACTTCGCCCTTTGTCAAAGCCCAAATTACAGGAAAATAAAGAATGACAGTGGAAGTGAATTTGAAAAGGCGCCTTTTTTTCTGCTTTGTTTCTTTCTAGCCTCTTTCATTCAAAACAAGCCTCGCGCGGTCTTAAGCAGATTACCACGAGCTGCCATCTGGCCAACTGCGCTCGAGGCGGCAGGATACTGGACGCAAAGTAACGGTGACGAAACGAGTAAAGGAAACTTGAGAACCATGGAGGGGAAATGAGAACAAACATATCAGTTTAGCATCTGTTATAGGACCGAAAAGATTTTATTTATTAAATAAGAAGTGACTAAAATTATTGGCTGCCCCCACTCCGTGTGGGTTTAATGCGCGCGCGTCCCCCACCTGCGTGGGATGCGTCTGGGTTTCAGACAAGTGGCTCTTAGAGGACAGAGGAAAGCTACTTGAGTTTCTAGGCAACATTGATCAACTGCGACCACTTAAAAAAAAAAAAAAGCTAGAGAGAAATTATTTAATGATTATCTGTCGCATTAATACAACATTATGTCACTATTAAATAATGCAAGTATGTTAAAACAATTAGTAAACATGCAAAACATTTCAGTCTGGCTTGTGATAACATGAGAGAATAAAGAACACATCTCTATTAGCAACAATGACAAGTGATTTGAAAGGAAAAACACAATAGTTGGTATAATAAAATGTATCAACATTCAAAAGCAGTGAAAAAATAAGATGGATAAAGTGTAAAGAAGTACAATGTGACAAAATCCTAATTAATGGAAATGTATCAATTATAGATACACCAATTTTCCATGTTTACAAGTGTTTTAGAAGGAGGAGTTGGCTTCAGATTAAAACGAATTAAATGTTCCCAGTTCCATTCAGTATTTATTGATAGAATCTATAGATTCTATAGATAGGTACCTTAATTGATTAAACAGATATCCTTCATATGGCACAGACATTAAAAAGCCATCACAAACCAAAGCACTGCAACAAATGAACAAAAACAAATAAATATGAGCTGAAGAGTAAAAAGTGCAGTCTCCAAAAGTGCCACACATCTTGCCAACCTGGTGTGATGTATATAACATCTATATATATATTTTTTTTTTTCATTTCATTTTGTACATCACTTGTTTTTATTACTTACAAGTGCAGACACAGGCTCAAATGAGGAAGTCTTGGCCCTGCATTTAATGATTGCTCTCTTGACTCAGAACAACAGTATATAAACTGTTTGGTGTAGTTCATATAAAAAATGTTTGTATAAATAGCCATTTCAACTTACGGTTCTGGAAGCTTTGTAAGAAGGAATATTATATTGCCTTTCCTACAATATCAAAAGTGTTATACTACATTGACATTTTTGATTCATGAAATGAATAACAGTCAATTAAACTCAAATCAGTTGTAAACCTGAAACTTTTGCATGATTCTGTGGCATCATTTACATCTCAAACACAAAAACTAAAAATGTTTAAATCCTTTATTCCACCCACCAGTAAAGTTTAAACAATTACTTTACAGTCACAAACAGGCTTATATAGACACACAAGTCCACAGACATGTGTGCTCTAACTCTCTGCATTTGAATTGTGTAAACATTTTTACCTAAATCAGACCGTCTCTTATATTTTTCCCTACCGACAATTTTTCACATTATCAGACTAATCTCGTTTGAACAGCTGCAATTTGCTTTGGTTGAACAAAGGCATTCTAACTAGGTTTTAATTAAGTGTTCCTAATGACCTTAAGGAGATTAGAGGTTCGCCTTCTAATCAATACCAGGCAGAGAGGAGCAAAAGCAGGGGAAGGGAGTAGAGGGGAGGTAGCTTGGGGCTAGGATAGAGCAAAGGGGTGGGGAAGAAGAGAGGAGGAAAAGGAAGGTGGTGGAAAGAAAGGATGAAAAGCAAAGGGAGGAAGGACATAAAAAAAGGAAACGGGTGTTTAAAAAATCAAAATGCTACTTAATGAACTTATTTGCAAAAAAAATGATACATTTAATTCATAAGGATGGGATTATAATGCTTCTTGATTTAAGATAAAAATCATTTTGTTTGTGCAGAAACATTTGCATTAATATACAAACAAATACTCAAATACATAAACTGAACATTTTCACCAAATCCTTTGGAACTTACACTTTTTGAATGATATTTTTCTTAGAGAGGGTGAAAACGTTTCACCATATTGTCAGACAGTGTTGATCATCAAGAGCTTTGACATCCAAGAAGAGTTTCTCTTATCCTCTCTTCACGAGACATTTGCATAGATTTACAAAAAGAGTGTCCACAAGATCAAGAACCTTGTCATACATTGATTGTACTAATTTATGCATCCAGGCTCAATCAGTCCAAGAGATTAAAGTACCATCAGGGGAATAAACCTGGTTGGTGATCTCACATTTAGTGTTGTCTTGTGTTCAAGATTATTTGTGTTCTGAATCACATAGTATTTAACTTAACTGTGTTAGCCATGAACATATATGGAGACATTTTTGGCTTTGATTCTGGTTAGGTAATGTTAGGTAAAATCAAACAGCCCAACACTAATTTATTCAATTAGTGGTCAGGCTGTTTGATTTTCTTAAGACTAAATACCGTGTTAGGTTTACTGTATGTGCAGTATTATATTAAAACAGATATGTGTGTTCTGTATTTTTCATCACATTGTTTTGGTTCTAAATCTTAAATTCTATGAAACCTTTGTCATATGCTAAGTAACATATTTTTGCTGGTGACCAGGATACAAATAGAAGAGAACCTGACATGCTTTCAAAGGGCTAATAGTGGTCATTCTTTGCTGCGCAAAAAATATTTCCACTTAAAGAAATATATCATTAATGTAGTATTAACTCCAAAAGAACAAGATCACACATACAAGTGGCTGGAATTAGGTTCCTCTGTGGGGTGGCTGGGCATAGCTGTATAGACATAAGGTGAGGAGCTCCGGCATACAGAGGGAGCTTGAAGTAGCACTGCTGTTCCTCCATATTGAAGGGAGTCAGCTGAGATGGGTCAGATATCTGGTTAGGATACCTCCTGGTCACCTCCCCATGGAGGTTTTTTGGGCATGTCCCACTGAAAGAAGACCCCCAGGCAGACCTAGAGCTTGGGATCAATTACTGTGAATATCATCTCTGGCCTGGGAACATTGGATGGATGGATGGATGGATGGATGGATGGATGGATGGATGGATGGATGGATGGATGGATGGATGGATGGATGGATGGATGGATGGATGGACGGACGGACGGACGGACGGACGGACGGACGGACGGACGGACGGACAGACAATAGCAGTAAACTAGCTGGGTTCTCCCTCTTCTAGTGTTAAAGTTTTGAATTCTTGTGGACTGAAACAGCTGATCTTCCATCCATCCATTTATATTTATTTGTTCCTGTGCATGGTCACGGGGGTTGGACCAGTGCCTGTCTCAGTGATCAGGGGGCAAGAGCTGTGAGAAGTGAAGTACACTCAAGACATATTTTCAAGCCATCAAGGGGCTACATGGAGACAAACACAGCTGATCATACATGAAATAAGCTTCCTTTTTATCTTTTTTTTAAAGTTACATTTACAATCCTTATAGCAAAAAAGTTGTTGTCTAGAGGAGCTTAATAAAGATGGGAGGGAGATTTAGGAGAATTAATAGCAGAGGCAACCTGGCTGCAGGTTCTAAAGAGGATCTCAGACATTCTGTCATATAATTTACAGTTGTGCATCGGCTTCAGTGGTCCAAGGATAAATTGTCAGGGATCAAGACAGACCTGGATCCAACATGTGACCGATGCAAGGCAGCAGCATCAGCCTCACTAATGCACATGTTCTGGCTGTGCCCAAAGTTACCAGGACTCTGGAGCTCAATCTTTGAGACTTACTCTAGATTAATAAGTCAAACTATTTACCCAACTCCTCTGATTTTACTGTTTGATGTAATTCCATCCCAATACTAACTGAACAAACCTCACTCAAACATGATTGCATGCTCGTCTTTGCTGACCAGAAGACTGATCCTCACCAGATGGAAGGACTCCAAGCCCCCAACATTTTGCCAGTAGATCAGAAGTGTGATGTGTCATATTCATTTAGAAAAGATTAAGTTTACAATCAGATTATGACAAAAAAAGTATATGCCTCCTGGCAGCCATTTATAGACTTTAACACAAATATGTCAGCTGCTGATATTGATTCATGATTGTCTTTTATCAATATCAACCACCCAATGACTCGTTGATCTAAATGTTTTTTGGTGTGTACAGTATTATTTATCTACTTTCTTTCCTGGCTGCACGGTGGCACAATTGGTAGAGCTGTTGCCTTGCAGCAAGAAGGTCCTGAGTTTGAATCCAGGCTGGGCCCTTTCTGCCTGGAGTGTGCATGTTCTCCGCATGCATGTGTGGGTTTTCTCCTGGGACTCCTGTTTCCTCCCACAGTCCAAAAACATGCAAGAAAATAATTGGTGACTAAATTGTCCCTGGGTGTGTGTGAATTGTTGTTTGTCTATGTGTGGCCCTGCGATGGACTGACGACCTGTCCAGGGTGTCCCTTGCCTCTCGCCCAAAGACTGCTGGAGATTGGTACCAGCTCCCTGTGACTCTGAACAGGAAGAAGCAGGTTTAGAAAATGGATGGATAGATACTTCATTGCCTTTATGATTAGGAACTTATATAAATATTTTTGACAGTCTTGTTGTTTTCTGTATGTGAGATCTGGTATCAAGGGGTAGTATAGGGCGGGGATAGTGATATGTGCTTGTATGTTTAATTGTTGAAAGTAAAATAAAAAACACTTGGGTTTCAAAAAGAAAAGTTGTCGTGGACGTTGTGTAAAATAAAAACAAAGACAACTTGCAAACTTCATTCAGAAAAACTGAGCCATTAACCCAAGACTCACTAGCTTCTTTTTTCTTGAAGCTGATCTTGTGCATGTTCTCCTAGTGCATGAGTAGATTTTCTCCAGGGACTCTGGTTTTCTCCAACAGTTTAAAAACATGCAAGTTAGGTTTGGTGTCCACTCTAAAGCTGGTTTCATGCTTACGCAAAGACGGAGCCAGTTTCTGTTCATACTACCCCGAGAGAAAAAAAAATCTCTGCCAGGACAGCAGGAGGTGCGTTCCTTACTTTCCGTCTGTCTACGGACAAATTTGTCCCTCATTTTCCTCTATCGCTTCGTACACTCCCCAACCTCCAACTCCAAGGTTCCAGCGATCTCCTTCCAGGAGTTGAAGCTGAGTTGTGCATCCCTGTACTCTTTCAGAGAGGAGTTGTACAAATGATCGTACTTCCTCACTGCTTCTGCGAGATCTTCCTCGATCTGCTCCATGTCTTCAAGACTGTCAACACTCACGCTGTTTACGATTTTTAAGTTACATCGTGCTGGAAATGATGTTGGGTTGTTTGGCTGACCAATCACAGACGTGCGTCATCCGACGCGGCCATAGGAAAGTTAGAATATAGAGCTTGACTCGAACCGACCGTCCGAGGCAGTTGGAGAGTCCATACGACATCATATCATGGTGGTGTGTATCTCCGACACGTCGGAGCTGCGTTAGTATGAATCCAGTTTAAATTGGCTCTAGGTGTGAGTGTGTGTGAATGGTAGTTTGTCCCTACATGGCCCTGTGATGGACTTGTGACCTGTCTAGATTGTAACCCCACCTTTAAACCAATAATGGCTAGAAATAAGTATCAGCTTTCTGCCACTCCGAACAATCAGTTATAGAAAATGGGTGTGGGATAGTAAGATAAATAAAAAAAATAAATAAAACAAACAAAAAGATTGCCTTTTCAGTTGTGTAGTGCTAAATATGGATAACAATAATGTATCAAATATATTAAATCACTGCAACTATTCAGTCAGTTCAAAATTCCTGTAAGTAGGGGTGTAACGGTTCGTGGGAATGTGTTGAACCGTTTGGTTTGGTCCGTTCGGTTTGGTCCATCTGGTTTGGTCCGTTCGGTTCGGCCCGTTCGGCTCGGTCCACTTGCGTACCGTTTTGGTGCATTTTTTTTCCATAAATATATAATTAGTGTAATATTTGCACAGAGGAAGTAAGTTTCCTGGCGAGTTTCTGCAATGGACGCTGTATTGAGTGACGCACAGCGGAGCTGCTCAAACACATTGAAGAAAATATATGAGCTGAGGGGTGTAACAGTGCACGCATTCATACGAACTGTTTCGGTACTGTGCTGTTGGTATGGTGCAGATGTTTACAGATCCAATTACAGCTAGTTAACAGGATGTTTTGCGCGTGGAGTATCTTCAGTGGTGGAATGGAAGTTTGTTGTCAGCACCGGACTCCCACGTGAGTTTTTTTTTTCCTCTAGCAGACGTCATGGCTGAAGTAAACAAGCCGGAGCTTGAAGACCCTCCTTTATCTTTAAGGCAGGGGTCATCAACTATATTTGTCAGAGGGCCAGAGTTTTACCAGACAGTCTCCTTGGGGGCCGGACCCCCAAGAAGAAAATCAAATAAAAATCTAATTTTGTCTTAACAATGGGTGTTTAATGTCTATACTTTTTCCATGTCATTTCAAAACTGAACGCATTTGATTCAGGCTCCCATCACCTATACCACAGTCAACCACTAGGAGTTGCTTTAATAATGTGGACCACTATTTTCTTTTAGATTCTCAAAATTTTCTTCCACCGTGTGAGTGTGTGTGTGAATGGGTGAATGACAAAAAAAAACTGTAGTGTAAAGCGCTTTGGGGGTCGTAGGACCTGAGTAAAGCGCTATACAAGTATTTAAAAAAAAAATAAAAAAAGTTTGGAATCCAGTCGCGGGCCGGATTGAACGGCTCAGCGGGCCGCCAGTTGATTTCTATTTTTATGTTTTCTTATTTTTTAATGTTTCATTTTTCTAAGAAAATATATAAACTTCT
This sequence comes from Pachypanchax playfairii, assembly GCA_006937955.1. Lineage (NCBI taxonomy): Eukaryota > Metazoa > Chordata > Actinopteri > Cyprinodontiformes > Aplocheilidae > Pachypanchax > Pachypanchax playfairii. The sequence continues at coordinate 1,023,639 of SSNP01000152.1, read as the reverse complement.
GTTTGAAAAAGTAAAAAATTAAACAAAAAGCTTTTTTTTTTTCCATTTATTGTACCGAAAATGAACCAAACCGTGATCTCAAAACCAAGATACGTACCGAACCATGATTTTTGTTTACCATTACACCCCTACCTGTAAGACATTATTATTACTAAGATATTCAAAATTTGTGATTTTTTTTTTTTTTACAATTTTTTATATACAATGTTTTAAATTTCTTGTACAGTGACTGTCATTAGATACACACATACATCAAATTTCATATATGCATTGAAACGCCCATGGCAAGCAAATATGTCATTGTGAGTCAACACACAGTTTGCTGTGCTGATGTTAGTTTTATTTTTGGGCTTTGTCTTCAGTTTTTCCGTTTTGTCCGGACATGTGCGTCATCCTGAAGTCTATATATACTCGCTGTTTCAGGCACTTCTCCCACACATCCCACACTCCGACTGCACGGCTTTTCCTTTCATTTATTCACTCCATCTTCCTCTCTCCTCTCTTTGCCCTGAAACCCTCATGTTGCCCTCCACCATAGCTTCTCTTTGAATGTCCTCTTTTTTCTTGTCCTTGTTTTATGCAGCATTTTCTATAAATAGGTAGATATATTTTAATCCACGTTCATCATTTATCCTTCTAGGCTCTAAATGAAATGCACCAGAGCTCACCTATGAAAACAATTTGGCTTTTCTGAGGCTTTCCAGACTCAATACCCTCCAGTCATGCTGTCCATATTGTGAGTGTGTATGTGTGTATGTGGGCACGCGTTCTGCCCCCTATTGGGGTTGAGGCCACTGACACCCTCAGGGCTGTGCTGTCCAATCCTCTACCATGCTGCTTTTCTATAGGATTGAATTAACCTCCTGCCTCTCTTGACAATGCACATACACATATCATCATCCAGTCTCAAATACAGAAACACATACATATACTTGGTCTATGCCAATCACCCTTCCCCTGTTAAAGCTGCACTATGAGCTTGGGGCACTTTAGAAGCCATTCCCCCTTAAATTCACCTCATAGGGAAACAGCCTTCTAAATGTGCACAAAATGTTGATTTATATCACTACGCATCAGAGCTTAAGTTGCACATTATGATTGCACAAGGGGATTTCAGTAGTATGAACTTTAAAAAGTCTGAATTTTACTTTAAAATATCCAACTTGTTTTGATATGACTGAAAGAAAGCAGAAAATGAAGGTGCATAGTCTGCCAGTGTAATGGATTATATAAGAATATTTACATTAATTTTCAATTAAGTGTAACCTTTGTCACTTTGCCAAAACTACTAAGGAGACAGGCTCCAAGATGGATCTTCTACAGTCCTTAGGGGTCAATAGGTCACCACTGTGTCTGCAAGGAGCATGAGACTGGTGCTCTGTGGTATAGAAAAACACCTCTGCATAAGGGAATAGACTGTTAGAAGGAGAGTACAATACCATGGGCAGAAAAATTCAATTTGGTCACACCATAGACTGATTCTTGAAGTCTTTTTTTTGTCTTCCTGCACACAGAATTAAAAGATAACAGCAGTTCAGTTGTTTCATTCTTCTTATTTATTTCCCAACCATTTTATTAGCATGAATAACTTGGTAAATATGACCAAAGCCTCCAGATTTAGGTGTCTTAAAACAGGGTCCTCCATCTGGCCACTAAAGTACTGGTCCAACACAGACACCCCCCCTAGACAGACAATAGTTTTCCTGTCTCGTTCCAGTCTTTGAGCACAGAAGGATATCAGACATCTGGTACCTGTTGCCAGGAGGGATTAAATGAGCAAAACCTGGATGAGTTGAAATCTAAATTTTAAAAGAAATTACAGACTAACCAATTACTTTGAAGATTTATTAGGATGTATTTATTTGTTGGGATTGAAATGTATCTTTCTGTTAATTATTATTCCTGTTCACTTTGTAATGAAAACATATTTTTTATTGTACTTTTAAGTGAATAGAGCAGAGGGTTGTGCTCTACTGTAACTTGGTTAAAATAATTTTTTGGCTGCTCTATAGGCTCCATAGATGGGTTCTCAGCAGTTGTATCTCATTTGGCCTTAGATGCTACAGTGGTGAAAATTTTGACTATAAAATATGGAAGACAGTTTGAAATGCCTTTAGAAAAGGAAAAAAAAACATGTTTTTCCTGATCTAGGTCCTTCATATGAAGGGAAATAAACATGTTGAGAGACAAACTAGGGGAGTGTGGAAAGTAGGGACATTTAAAAACAAAGAAAATATTAAAGAATAAAAAATGTTCTAACATGTATCCACAAAGGTGGATCTCAAATGCAGAGAGTGGCAGTCTTAAAAGAAAGAGTTTATTAAAGGACAAAAACTAGGAGAGGGGGGAACAAAACGAAACACAAATACTGCTGCTCACTGTGGAAGAAAGGGGGTTAATTCAAAGTCCAAACAAAATAGCAAAACAAATCCAAAGTCCAAAAGGCAAAATACAAACCAACAAATGAAAGCACAAAGTATCAAACAAAAGCACTCAACTCACTTGGGCTGGAGGCAGGCAGAAGTCCAAAAAACCAAGGTGGGGAAAAATTCAAAACCCAAAACATTGGATGTAACTATGACAATAATCCAGACTGTAGACAAAAATTCTGTGACTATGAAATGAAATGAAAAATTAAACTATGATTCTATGATTATAATTCTGCAAAAGATAATGACAATGACATGACAGGAGACAAAAGACATACGATGACAGAAGACAACGGTCTGGAAAACAGACTAACCCTTCAATAGTGCCAGACCCAGACAAGACACATGTGAAGACAATGAGCTAATGACAAGAGGTGAGGAACAGGAAATTGGATGACCATATATGGGACACAGACTGTTAAAACCAGAGAAGAGACAAACAGATCCTAAACATGAAACTGTGACAATAGACGAAGACAAAATACAAACTCCACACTAGACAAGCACTGACTAACAATAAAGACATGATACTAAAAACAAACCTAAATCTAAACTAAACTCAAAAGCCAGATATACACAACCAATGACAAAAAACCCCTTAAATACCAAAACTCAAAAACCCATACTTAACACAGAAACAGGAGACCGTGGCTCCTGACATGTCTAAAGCGGTGACAAGTGATAAAAATGGGATTTATCTAACTGTTACGTAAACCATTATTACATATTGTTTTACCTGAACTTACCCAAACTCATGCACATCAAGCACGTCTCTCCTTTTGCATAAACTGTTCCTGTGAAGACTGAGCCCGTACCGGGATACTGCACCCAAATACACACACACATTCACTGCACACCTCTTTCCACCAACCCATTCTTTCCCCAGTACAAACCAGATTCTGGCCCACCAAGAAACAGCTCTTTACTCAGCCTGAGATACAAGATATCAACCTTTTGTGGGAAGGCCTATCCTCATCCTCACAGTATTTCCCACCCCCTGCATGACCAGACAACTCTGTGAAACCAGTTACATCTACATCAGCCACACAGAACTGACATATCAGAAAGAAAACAAGAACGAAGGAAACTTCACTTCTTACTAAAGGGGTTGAAGAGTGAAAAAAGCAGAGCGAGAGGTCCTGCTTTACAAATATCCATGGTGGAAGTGGTTGGAGATTATGACCTTGTGCATCAGAAGACTTGTCACACTTTTTACACAGACTGATTGAAGTATTTAATCTGCACTGATGGTTGTATATCCAGAAAGAGCTTGATGAGACCTGCTTGACACATGAAATAACACCTCAGCTCCTACTTTATGCAAAAATCTGAAATTCCAGCTGCTTTAAAGCCGAATGAGAAAAGGGACAGAGACTTGCAACTACTGTAGTATTGATGGCTGTGCTACAGGGTGCATCAGATACATCAGTTAGACATCAACACCGCCTGCTGGATGAAGTTCTGGGCCCACTCATGATTGGAGAACCAGGTGCACTGTGAGGTTGTGGGTGAGGCTCTGCAGACATTTTTGGAAAAGTTATTCAATTTGTCACCAAGATGGACACCGATGACACTGTTCCATGACACAAAGCCAAACAGACTGATATATGGGTGGCAACTCCAGGTTGGTCATGGGAGGGACATGTTTGTTTATTGCAGGCTTTCAATAAGTATATCAGCTTACAGACGCCTCAGAACACACACCTGCATTAAAACCCAAAGTTTTTCTCACAATTACAGCAGCATGGAATTTATGCTAGTATGTTAAAGGTACACATCCTTCATCTTATTTAGTATGTGTTAAAGCTTAACTTCTCTTAAAAAGTGGTAGTTATGGTGGTCATGCGGGTATCAAAGTAAAAATTGCCAAGGATTAATTCACCTCTTCACTCCAGTCTGAATGAGCAACATTCAGTAATACACCTATATAAACATTGCTTTTCTTTCTTTCCTTTTTTGCTTTTTTGTTTCTTTTCTTTAATTCCTTTTTTGTTCTAGCATTTTGTAATATTTGCACTTTAGGTTGACTGCACAGAAATCCAAAAAATAATGAAATTAATATGTGGCTCGGGATGTTAAAGTCCTTCAGTCATGTGCATGTAAGGAAAAACATTTACTCAACTATCATAGTTGATTATCATCACAACAACCTATATGTTTGTTAGTCAAGATAATTCATTCTTAAAAGTGGGAAAGAACAACTTGTTGTGTTGCTACATTCACCTTTATATTAGTGAGTGAGTTGCAATAAGAGATCTGATGAAAAACTTTGACCAAACTCGGTTTCAACCATGGACTGGGTCAGGGTAGTTGCCTGGAGAAGCATGTCCTGTATAATAAAATACCTTAGAAAATACAGGAAAAACACTAAGAGGTTAAAAACCTCTGAATATGTAAACTAAAAGGTGATAGGTACCTTTTTAAATTTAGAAAAGCAGAACTTTTCATTATTTATAATCTTTTTCATGGTTTGAAACTGTGTAAATAAACACAGTGTCCCAATAACATGTCATGTGACCTTGAGCATCAAATGCAGGTTGACAATGACGCCCCTTACTGCACACAAGTCAACCTATTGTCTGCTGAGATGTCCCACCCTTCTAGAAGGCCCTTAGTGTCATTGAAGTTCTGGGGTTCAGATTTTTGAGCCTCTACACAGAGACTTAGCTGATCCCAGAGGTTTTCTACAGGATTCAGGACTGGAGAACGTTCAGGTCTCCTCCATTCGAGGTACCCCAGTCTCTAGCAGCTGCTCACTAATGGTGACCTGGATGAGCTGGAGCATCAATGTCCACAGAGATGAAATGAGGCCCATGTTGTTTATGCAGGAGAACAATTACTGAATAAATGATGTTATTCAGGTACTGTAGTTTGCACTCATCAATGAAGCATCATCAGCGTGGGATGTGACCAGAAGGACGTCCACTTCTATAACTTTCTCTGACTCTTCCAGTCTCTCTGTATTTCTGTTGGAACCTGCTGATGACACTGTGACACTCTAAGCTCAGTAGCCACTGCACTCTGTGAACATCCTGTTTGAAGCCTCTCAATGTCCAGATACGTCTTAGCCTCATGACGTCAGAATGTGAACAGGATGAGAAGGCTGTTTTAACACCAGTTCTGATTGAACTGTGAATTTAGCTGTTAAACTTCTCGTCAGAGAACAGCATGTTGTGTAAAAAGTACTGAAACATTGATCAGTTGCATTCAGACGTTTATAGAAGGTCACATTAAGGCCACCTGGAAAGGTTATAGTGCATTTTAGCTTCATCCTGAAATTTCACCTGAAAGCTGAACATCCCAATTTTTTTGTGAGTAGTGTATTCAAGATTCAAGAGCTTTTATTGTCATTTTACTAACATCATGAAAATTTCTGCGGCCTCTCAGCTTAAATAGAAGAAGATTAATGCTTCCAGCCTTAGAAATAAAAACAGAAACATAAAAATAAATGTAAAAAGCAGAGAGCCTAGAGCCCGTGTGTGCGCACGCCACCATTTTTATGTCAGAAAATGACAGTGTGTATATAAGAATGTATATATGTTGTGTTTCAAAGAGCTAGATCTGTAATAGAAAGTCTACAGACATAAAAAACATGGAAAGATTTTCATTTGTTATTGGCAGTATTTCATATTCTAAATGATTGTTTGGTGTTTGGTAAGATTTGCAGACAGAAAAAGAAATTTTTATTTAAATCAATTCAGTTTTATTTATAAAGTGCTGGTTTATGACAAAACATTACCAGGCAATATACAGAAACACTAAGTCTAATCCACATCAGTACTCCAGGTTCAAAGTTAGTTTTATAGAACATTTCAATCAGCTGTAAATAGAAATTAGACACAGTAAGTTATTAAAAGCCTAAAGCTAAGTTAGCATCCACAGTTGTCTTCTATCACAATGTTTTAAACATTCTTTGATACTTGAGTTTGATAACTGGCAGTGATATAATAGAGGAAGAGATGTATATTTTATTTTCTGTGCTTATGACTCTAAATCTGACCAGAATTGTCTTTCTTTTTCTTTTTATTATTCCTCTTGTTCTTGTTAATTCATTCCCATAATGCTGTCTTTTTTGTCTTTTTTTCCAAAATATAAACCTTTTTTCATTTTCACCATAAATCACCCACATTTACTTGCTTCCTTTTTTTCTCACCTCTTTCCATTTCTCTAAAATCCCATCTCCTTGTGTCATCCAATTTTCCATTCCTTTCCCTCTTTTCTCTCATTTTCTCCTCCATCCCTCAATCACAGAAGGTGTAAAGTGGCTTTGGTGACTGCATGCATTTGTGCTGCATGCTCAAGCTATATGAGGGTCAGCTGTCTATTTGCACTTTTAATGTCTTAACTCCATACGATGGCTCATTTATTCTCATTCTCTCCTTTCTCCATCTCCTCTCTCTTCCCCTTTCCCTCCTTTCTTTCTGTGTATAATGCTCTCTATCTCTCTCTTAGGACAGTAAATGTTTTAACTCTCCATTCTATGGGCCATTTATTAGGTTAGTGTACTTTAATAAATAGTCTGACGTGTCAGTGGCCAGTGAATTAGTGGCACTTTAAATCCCCCAGTAGTGGCCAATAGATAAATGGTGGGTTTAATATGCAGCACCCACTGTCTCAGACACTCCACTGAAGTCCAACACACAGTTAGCATGTACATTAATACATCTTCTAGTATTTTTTTTAAATACTTTTTTTTTCTACTGTTTACTTTGATTGTTGTTTCCATTCTGTTTTTTCCCTGCATATTTAGTTGTTTTTGTGCAGTAGTACAATTGTCACTTTGCACTCTTATCTTTATCTGTGTTGCAGCAAAGTGTGTGTCAGGGGAACTGAATGCCATGAAAGGCCATTACCACTGTTAGTCTGTGTCAGTAGGCATGTGAAGCTCAAGGGAACGCTGCCACTGATACAAAGAATATGGTTGTGCAACACACACGGAGCAAAAAGACTCACATATACACATGTCTATGAGTATATCTGTACCTATACATGTTTGTGTTTGTTGGAAAGGGGGTTAAATACATTCAAAGCTGATCAGTGCAAAACTGCTACACATTAGCACTTCACAGATCACATAACCTGAAACCAGATATGAACAACCTGGAAGATTCACCTAACTTTACACTGGATTCAAAGGTGAAAATTACATCCAGATTTTATGTTATTTTCCACAAACACTCAAAAAGCAGCTGGAAGTTTGAACTACTGTCTACTTTTAAATTCAGTTTCTCATATGCTTACATGGATTTAAAAAAGGGCAAGTTTTTTTTTTTTTTTAATTACTGGGGGAATCTAGAGTTGTGTTTTATTCATTATGATACAAAATAAAGATACCATCTATATTGTGCAACTGGTTACAGTAATATTAAGGAACATTTGTCAGAACCGTCTAGTTATAAACACAAAGACATAAATATACAGGATATAAATATGAAGATAAATTCATTAAATGTTTACTTTAATCTTACTGTTGTGAAGGGGCTTCACTTTCTCAAGGATCCTAGGGGCTACATGGGCACACCTGGATGTGCAGTACATATTTTAACTAAGAGTCTCTTTGATTTTGCACTCAAACAAATTTCTAAGAAGTGTACGAGGGCAGTTCTCCTTGTTTCTCTGGGAAAGGAAAAGGCTCTGGCTGTTAATTTGAAACTATAAAGCCAGCAGCAGTTCAAAGTGTCCTGCCTTCTTGGAGTCTGTGGGTGGGGTGCTGAAAGGTCTTCCACAGCCATGCTAGGACTTTGGCCATCATGTGGGTGATGACAGTGCAACCTGAGGTCTGACTGGGAGGAATGATATACCCAGTTTGAGTGTTGTTTTGTTGTTAGTCTCTGATGCCAATCATTGTTTGTCCATAACAAAATACATGTTTGAGCACAAGAGTGTTTACAAGTACATGTGATGTCATGTCACTTAACGTTTAAGATTGATGACTTATTTTGTAAACATGTCATCTTGTCTGCAGTTATGTATCATCATAATTGTGCATTAGCACCTTGAAAAGCTGTCTTCAGGAAGTTTCCCAGTCCATCCATCCATCCATCCATCCATCCATCCATCCATCCATCCATCCATCCATCCATCCATCCATCCATCCATCCATCCATCCATCCATCCATCCATCCATCCATCCATCCATCCATCCATCCATCTTCTATACCTGCTTGTTCCTGTTCAGGGTTGGTGGCTCTCTACAGCATACAGCATTACAGTTAAAGCAGAACTAAGTAAGTTTTTTCACCTCAATAAATGTTTTCTAGAGTCCCTGTGGGGATAAACAAGGATTTGGCGGGGTGATTCGTGGGTTCCTCCCCTCCCTCCGGGGTCTGTGTCCTGAAAGCAGCACTTGCAACTTTCAGTGGATCGGACCCGACTAATCTCGCGAGAACAAACCTGCTTTACGGCACTCACACTCACGTACATAAATACAAGCATGAAGCCCTTGCCGTTGTTAGCAACGCCACCCTTAGGAGCGCAAAGATGACAATAATACTCACCTGTCGAGACATTTTCTTGGTTTTGTTTTTCTTTCTTCTTGCAAAAGCGTTCTCTGCGCGTTGTTGTTGGGGGGGCGGCGGCGGGGTGGAGGGGGTGAGGGGTGGTCTGCGGCGGCGGCGGGGGAACGTTACGACAGTGAGCTTTCACAGGGGACCAGTAGGGGGAGAGCGAGAGCAAAACTTACTTAGTTCTGCTTTAATTTATCAATTTAAATAGAGTACAAAATGTTTTAAAAATTGAACCAAGCAGAACTCCAACCAAAGTTAGCAGTGGCTGGGACATTCACGGAAACTAATAAAATTAGTTAGTTAATTAATTTGTTTTAGGGAAGGCTGTCGAATAGTTTTATACAATTATAATTCTGTATTCTTGAATATATTATCAATCATTTGTTGTCTACCTATTAGTAGCTGTGTATTTATGACCTTTGGATAAACACGTCATATCTAATTAGGGATCAGGATCTATTTCACGAAACTCACCATTTTGTACAAACTAATTTTAACAGAAACAGCAAATTAAAACCTAATATTAGCACAACGTTTGGGCTTCCCACGTTATCTTGATCTGTGAAAGGAAAAGTCAGGGAAGTCAGGTGCAGTATACAATATCACAGCTAGATGCCATTAAATCCCTCACTCTGCTTGTTTAAAGCCCCAAAATCCTAACTCATCACAATCATCAACAGTGACAGATCAGGGTTACTTCCTTTTGAGGCTTAACAGCCACAAAAAGTGACATTCATTAGTCAGTTATGCTGATCAGCACAAACAAACTGAATGCTGAGTTTTATTTTTTTATTTGAGACAAACAAGGAAACTGAGATACCAATGTGAACTCCCAGCTAAGTAAAGCAAGTAAGAACAAAAACAGAAATATGGCAGGAGGAGATAATGAGAGAAATAAGAGATGGTACATGAGCAGCAGAAATTGACAAAGAATGCTCAGAGAGGAGCAGAGATGTGAGGAGAAATTTAGACAAAGCTAGAGGGCAAAGGAGGAGAAGAAAAGTGTTAGGCTGGCTATTAGTGATGTGGCATGTGGACCCCACTCGAACACGCGTTTCACAAGGTTAACGATAACAGCCCTGTAGCAGCTAAAATGCTCAAGTAGCCTTTATTGTATCACAATAATGAATCAAAGATAAAATAAAATAAATGAACTCCAAAAGGCATCCAAGTACATGAAAAACATCTGCACAGAGGGCTGGGTGGGCAAGCAGCAATCCAAACAGAAGAGTGTGAAAGATACTGTAGAAGAGAAAAACACTTAAAGCTTTAAAAAACAACTTTGGGCCTGATTTATCAAACGTTTGTGGTTATCAAAACAGGCGAAAACCTCTCAGAGGCCACAAAACACACTGTGAGGTACAACTGAACATGTCAGAGGGGCCTTTTATTAAGGCCAGTCTAAGTAGGGGTGCCAACTGTCCCGTATTAGCCGGGACATCCCGTATTTTTATCTAAATAGGATTGTCCCGTACGGGATGTCTCTTGCCCCATATATTGGGTGTTGCTTGATATGTTTGCCTTCTGGCGTGTAAGAATGTTACACTGCTTTTACACTTATACCACCGCTCTGTGACCAATGAGCTGACAGCACACTTACACACGAATATGACAATAAAGAATCCTGCTTATCTCATTGGTCGAGGTGCGGTTGCTTGCGAAGAAGATGCCGGAAGACAGACGACATAGCAGCATGAGTGACATCGAGACAGACTCCGACACTACTTTATAGGTCTCGGATGATAGTACACCTTCGACCAGCAATGCTTTCACCCCTCCGGGAAAAAAGACAAAACAAAATAGGCTGCAAAATACAGGGAGGAATGGGAAAAGAGAAACACCTGTCTGAAAAAAGTACACGAACACCTAAAGCGCACTGCAGCGCCGTCGCACTTTTTTCACAGCCCATGGTGGACTGACTGACCTCAAGAAGTGCTCCCTACTGCAGCAAGAGCTCGAAAAAATGCAAATTGAAAAAATAGGCCGTCTCCACATAATGTAGCATTGAGCTTTTGAGTTTGAGATTTCAGTCTCTTTATTTTTTTACCTCAACTGTAGTCTACAGACCTGGATTTTGAGGAACACATATTTTATGTTTATAGCTTTTCCACAGACTCTGCACTTTTCTTATTGCACTAAATGTGCCCTATCACAGGAACGTTCTGCTGTCTATTGTTCTCTATTAACTTATACAATTGTAAGTAGGCAGGACAGGTTTCTGTTTAAGGAAGGTACTTTTTTTCATCATCATCATCATCAATTTATTTATAAAGCACATTTAAAAACTGCAGTGACGCAGACCAAAGTGCTGTACACAAATAAAAACAACAAATACAGAGATAAAAATAAACATACTATAAAAACAAACATAAAAACAATAAAATAAGGTCAGCAAGGAGTTAGACTGCCCCAACAGAGTTAAAAGCCTGAGAATAAAAGTAAGTCTTTAAACGGATCTTAAAAATACTAAGAGATGGGGCGAGTCTGACCGTCAGGGGGGAGCTGGTTCCATAAACTAGGGGCGCAAACTGAGAACGCCCGCTCACCGCGGGCCTTATAGCGGGCTGGACGAACAAGTGCTGCTCAGAGGACCTCAGGGAACGCCTCGGGACATAGGGACAGAGAAGCTGCGCCAAGTAGGGGGGCCCGAGCGCATGCAAAGATTTAAAAGCAAATAAAAGGATCTTAAATTTAATCCGATAGCGGATTGGCAGCCAGTGCAGATTAGCCAGTACAGGGGTGATATGTTGTTTCAAAGCAGTCCCAGTTAAAAATCGTGCAGCAGCATTTTGTACTAACTGGAGACAAACTTTTATTGTGTTAATTTTATTATTTTGCACTAAAAATAAATTGCTAAATACTAATTTGTTTTCTATGTGTTCATAACTCAAAGATAGGCATCTAGTTAAACCAGGTTCAAGTCAAATAGTTAAAACAAATAATTTCATGCACAAAAAGGGCTAAAAAATTCAACACGCCAGGAAGAGTGAAGGCAATCAGGTTGGCCGCCATCGAGGTGTCCCTTATTTTTTTTCAGGGAGTTGGCAACCCTAAGTCTAAGGCACATCTGTGCAATACTCATACTGTCTAATCAGCATCTGGATATGGAACACATGTGAGGTGGGATGGATTATCTCTGCAAAGGAGAAGTGTTCACTATTATAGATTTAGACAGATTTTTGAACAATATTTGCGATGGATGGTTATTTTGTGTGTGGGGAAAGTGCTTTAGAACTTTGAGTTCATCTCATAAAAAATGGGAGCAAAAACAAAAGTGTTGCGTTTATATGTTGTTCAGTGTAGATGCTCCCTTTCAAGAACATCCTGAAGTCCTGAAAAAAGAGCCTGAAAAACAAAGGAAAAGATGTAGAGTACCAGGTATATAAGGTAGGTGTTTAGCAGAGCAGTGTTCTGCGTTGATTCTAATTATAAAATTTAAAATTTATTGTAAAATTAGTAGATTATTATTGTGATAATGTAAATGGTATTATACATTATGGCATTGTGATGGGTTCCTTCTACAAAAGTTGTAGAACATCTTCCGCAGCGGGTAAAAAAACCCTCAATGGCCAGGCCGGGGATCTGAAGGTTGTGGATTTATTTACACACCATCGATCCAAGTGCAGAATAAGGTGGACACTTTATGGCAAAAAAAAATAATATATATATATAATGAGCTCAGTCCAAAATTCACTGCTCTCCTGATCCCCAGAGCATTTCTTCTCTCCCGTGTCCACCTACTTATGAGCCTTTCAACCCCGCCCATAGTTCAATCAGTGAAAAATACATCCATTTACACTGAATTACAGAAACCTTCAATAAAACTAGAAAATACCAGCTTATCACCCTCTAAGAGCAAATTACAAATGGAAACAGTTACAAAAATGCACATTTCCTGCAGGAATACACTGAAAGTGTTACATCCATTTTTCCTGTTGTTAACCGAGGCAGACTCCGCTCTGTTACACAGATACACATCAAAATATTTTGATACATTTCAAACATCAATATGGGCGCATCCAGGTGTGCACCCTTGGGTGCGCCACATACTATGGGAAGAGAAAAGAAAACAGGTTTTCATGTTATACTGTTCACAAATGGGACGGGACTACCCCGTCACAGGCAGAAATAATTTGCACAAAATTTGCCTTGAAGTTCAAAGCTCTTACAACATTAGTTTACCACATTTCATAGAATCATCACTTTTTTATACCTTAGGGGGATTAAGATCATGCTGGCCTGATCAAACAATGTTGGGAAAAACCTTAATCACCTACAGTGCAGATTTTAAACTCTCTTACAGTTTTTGTTTGATGTAAATAGACTGTGTAAAACTGGAGATATGATAGTTTGATTCCACAGTATGAAAAAAAAAATCATGGGACAGCATTGCATATCTCTCTACATCTTTGTCAATTATTTGTCATTTGACAATAAAAAAAATATATGGATTAGTTTGGGGCAACCAAAACATCAAAATGGAATTCAACCATGGGGACTAATGGTGAGATAATAATAGTAATAAAAATTATCATTATTATTATTATTAGTAGTAGTAGTAGTAGTAGCAGTTTTAGGAAAAAGATTTATATGAAGTTTGATCTCTTATGTTCTCTTTGAACAATGTGGGGCTCTGATAATATAAAAGTGTTTGAGTAACTGAATAATTTTGAATATATAATTTTTGCTTTTATATGTTCTTATTTGCAACCTATGTTTAATATTTCAAGTTCCAAAACAGTTAATTGAACATGTTTGTGGTTTATTTGGACTTTTTTTTTTTAATTTCTATTTGAGGATTTTTGTGTATTTTGGGGCCCAAAATGTAAATAAAAAATTGTATCATACATATGAAATTGGGCTTAAAATGATACCAAACATGAGTATGGTAAACTTTTTGTTGTTTATAAAGGCAAATTAAAAGGTATCCAAAAATTACTAAAAATGCATGGAACTGTAAGAGTTTGTTTACTAGAGAAAAAAATATGAAGAAACACAAACATTCATCCTTGGTGTTGTATACATAGTCTAGAATTGTATGTCTCATGGTCTTTTTTTCAGGGTAACATGTAAATATGTAAAAATGTTTTTGAAATTGCAATAAAACAAAGAGATTCCTTCTTTTTCACAGGTCAGAACAGTCATGCCAGCAGTTCATTCAAGCTGAAAATGTCACATCCAGGAACATTCTGCAGAGTTAGACGTGACTTGATTTATGGTTATATATCTTCCTGAAGTGTAGTTCGGCAATACTGAAATATAAAACCTGAAATAACACTAAATGTTTGGTTGCATAGTAACATAGGCACTTTAAATGAAGAAACTATCCTTGCACTCCATTACTGGGGATGACCTCTTCCAGCCATTGTGTATGATAATTTGAAAGCCTCACAGACTTACAGAGTTACACCTTATAGCTTTACTTATAAAATACCTGTGCAGGTGTATAGTAAGTGATAATTTCATAAAAAATAATCACATAGATGTCTGAAAGCTGAAGAGAGACCCTTTACCCTGGGCTCACACTGCATCCAGATCCGATCCGGTGCGGCCCCCGCAGGTATTCCGTTAGATTAAAATCCCTTTTGAAGGCTCACAGTAGCTCCGCGCGGTGCGGGTCCGGTTACGGGGGCCGTACGGCACTACGGAAAGAATCCGCAAGGTTCTATTTTTTCCGGACGCCGGAGAGGATCCGCGTCAAGTTTGATGAAATCTGACGAGCTATACAGGAAGTGTGGCTTGAATATCCGGTGTGTTTTCAAAATAAACGAGTGTACAAACAATTGTAACTTGACTCTTCTTTTTAGACACGCGCTAATAGGAAATGTAAACATTACATCACACCCGGTGACACAACGTCCCGAAAGCCTGCAGCACAACACATTTTCACTCATTTGCTAAATAATGGACGTGTTCTCGTGTGAAGTCCCGACAAAACGATAACCCACGTGAACTTCTGTTCTCGCGGGTGCCGTTTACGCACCCAGCACCGGAGCTGGCCGCCCTCCCTATCTGGAGCAGATGTGAGTGGTAGCTTGTGGAAAAACCGCACCGAATCCGGACCGAAGCCGTTCCGTAGGCAGTGTGAGCCCGGCGTTAGTCAGAAAATTGACTTTTCAAACATGTGCTATTGTTTTAAGACTATGGGCCTGATTTACTAAGATTGCTTGCACAATTGATAACAGGCACAAATAGCAATATTTAAATGAGGAGTTTGCCTGCACTATTCCTTTGTGAGAGCAAGAAAGGTGCAAATGGCAGCCACCAGAAAGGGGGGGGCAGCACCAGGCAACATCACATCATGACATCATATACAGTAGTTCGTTACTTCTGAAGAAATTATGATAGAATTCTGAAAAACAGACACAAGTGAAAGAACAGAGAAGGTGAGAAAGAATGGAACTTGATAGACTTGTCTTTTATACATAAATCCATCTATCCATTTTCTAAATCTGCTTCTTCCTTTTTAGGGTCGCGGGGGCTGGTGCCGATCTCCAGCAGTCTTTTGGCGAGAGGCAGGGGACACCCTGTACAGGTTGCCAGCCCATCACGGGGCCACACATAGACAAACAACCATTCACACACACACTCACGCCTAGGGACAATCTAGAGTTGCCTTTTATACATAAATATATTTTTTATTGATAACTTGTTTTTATTTTATTCTTTTTAATGCTTCATACAATCACAGTACTAGTATCTTTATTATTCCAAAACTAGCTCAATCATATACAGCAGTACTTACGTAGGAACTTAAAAAGTTGCATGAGAACCTATTAAAGCCTGATTAGACCCTGAAAAACAGAAAGGAACAGAGATTAGATGGATTTATGTATGAAAGACAAAAGGAATAAAGTAGTTAGGATCCTTAAAGAGACCATTTCACACAAATTTCCTGACTTTGTTGTTACTTCTTAAGTATTTACCTGTAGTATGAAACATTTTATATCTGAAAAATGTTAGGAAACACTGATTAACAGACCTTTCAATCTGTCTGCGTCAAAATTTGGCTGGTTCCATCAGGCTTCGGGCAGCATCTTATTAATATTCATTATGCTAATTTGCTGGACTCAGATTGGCTAACAAACTAGCCGCAAGGTATACTGTTTCTTGCCCTGCTGCGCATTGCAACAGGACACGTAGTCTCTTCTAGTTTGCTACATATTATGCTACAGCTTTTAGCCAGCAGCATGCTAGGCGTGGTTTCAACTGTGGGAGCTGATGAATACTAATGAGCAAAGGTGCTCTGACGAAACAGATACAGGCTCGGGAGAGCCTGTATCTCGGGAGAACTTGGGTTTTATCCACACCTGCGTAGTTTGAAAGATTAAAACTGAAAAAGAAGTTGCTGACCTGTTTTCACACCCACTATGAAGGTAAGAACACCTGTGGAGCTAAAATATTCAACAGAAACCTCAGAAAAAAACGTTTTTAATGGAATGACCTCAGGCCGATCCTCACAGTTACACTGCTTTCGTGGGCATCAAAGTTCCTCAGTAAGACAATTCCAGATGGGGTACTTTCTAGTCTTCTGCGTAAAGACCCCAAGATGGCTGTGTACTCTGAACTGCCATTTCTCCCCCACCTGAAGGCAACCTTCTCATCCACTGGAGAAAACTTCAATATGACACAAGATGATACGTGAATCCACCCCACTAGTTGCAGCTCACCTACACTCCAGAGTATAATAGAGTCTGGTCACTCCCAAGGAGACTGTTTTATGCATTGAGGTGACCTATATATAACTAGTAGATAACTTCTGTTGCCCTTGGTATAAACTCAGGCTCTTTTTTATGGTATTGTGCTATACTGGGTCCCTAAAGGCCCAAGGCTATATCTAACTGCTGCCCAATATACAGTAGAAAGCACTGTAAAGACCTAATATTCTACAGCAAATCCTGCCGGTGGTGGATCAAAATAAGGCTGATCCCATAGTGCCCATTTACACTTTGTGTGGCAGAACCCATGGGAAAGGATCCTGCCAATCAAGCTCTTGCTGATTAGCCTTTCCACCAGGATTGGCTCTAGGGTAAGGCCCCCAAGTCACTTGCCCTGGTGAAGTATTTTGGTTCCTTTTGTTAAATCAATCTTAAAAGCTTCTGAAAAGCTTTGTTTACCAACACCATGAAGACATAGTGGGTGTTTCTCAATGTCAAGGAACCTTGGTAGGCGAGACATCTTGCTTACAGAGGCACTTCCTTGGTAGAGGAGGCGTCTTGCTTACAAATACACTGGAACAGACTTCACTCAGGTGACTGCGGCTGCCTGCTCACTGTTTACGTCCCGCCCATCGCCCATGGAGCTACAAATGTTAATAAAAAAAATAAAAATAAATGTGCAAGTGAGTTAATACCTTCTAGCAATCCGAAGCTGCAACTACAAATCAACTAACCAACCGTATAACTGCTTTGGATTAAAAAAAAACAAAAAACATTTTAAATATAAGCCCAATAGCAACCAGGAAATTTGCCTTTTAAGTAGCTGCCGCTGGCTCCTCAAACGCCACTTTTTGAAAATACTGCAATGTATTCTGGGAAACTTGTGATCGAGGGAAGGCATCAAGGCACGTCCCATGTATCCTTGGTATGTTAGCTAAACAGTGGGCAAACTGAGTACAGATGCCTTGGTAGCACATGAACATTGGAACGCGCCTTGGCGGGTCCCGATGATGTATCTCCTAGGCAACCGGGGCGGGACCAAGGCATCAAGGCAAGATTCCTTGGCTTTGAGAAACACCCAGTGTCTCCCAATCCTCATGATGGGAGGAGAGAGATTAGAAAATTAGTAACCGAGACTAAGGCTGTATTCTCACCTGATAGTCCGGTGGACTCGGTTCGATTGGGGACCAAAATTGCAACATTGTTGCTGTTTTTAGTTGGTGCGGTTTGGATTCACACTGCACTTTATGAACCGAACCCAATAACCTTTGGAGCATGTTACACCCCCCCCCGTGGTGGCGCTGTAAAGTTTCTGCACTACTTGTTACTGCACTTCCTGGCGCTGCCGTGGGAGAGTGAAACATAAACAAACATGTACTAGTAGAAGATTCTGGTGGTTTTGGTATCTTTTGTGTTTGGTGAATGTACCAGATCAATATTCTGCAGAACTGGACTCAGAATGAGCAGATAATGAGGCAGAGGACTACACAAGGCAGCTGAACAATATAGTCCATTTCCTGCTTTTGGTGAGGTCTCGGTGCGGTTACGTTCACACATGCAATCAAACCGCACCAGAGTTCATTTCAATCGAACCGAGACCCACGTTTTTAGGTGGACTAGAGTTCAATTGTTTGGTCCAAATCAGAGTTCGGTTGCACGTTCACACCTTCCCAAACGAACCTTACTTTCTGTGCAAACGAACCAGAGTTTGATTCAAGCGGACTAAACAGAGCTGGTGTGAAAGCACCCTAAAAGAGGCCAAACAGGACTGTAGGTAGAAACACCAATGTTAGTTGGACAAATATTTTCCAAAGTTATCTGCAACCAGTGGCGGCTGGCATATAGAGGGCGCTAGGGCGACGCCCTCCCTGCCAAAAACATAATATGCCAACAAATAAGAAATGTATATATATATATATATATATATATATATATATATATATATACACAGTGGGGCAAAAAAGTATTTAGTCAGCCACCAATTGTGTAAGTTCTCCCACTTAAAAAGATCAGAGAGGCCTGTAATTTTCATCATAGGTATACCTCAACTATGAGAGACAAAATGAGGAAAAAAAATCCAGAAAATCACATTGTCTGATTTTTAAAGAATTTATTTGCAAATTATGGTGGAAAATAAGTATTTGGTCAATAACAAAAGTTAATCTCAATACTTTGTTATATAGCCTTTGTTGGCAATGACAGAGGTCAAACGTTTTCTGTAAGTCTTCACAAGGTTTTCACACACTGTTGCTGGTATTTTGGCCCATTCCTCCATGCAGATCTCCTCTAGAGCAGTGATGTTTTGGGGCTGACGCTGGGCAACACGGACTTTCAACTCCCTCCAGAGATTTTCTATGGGGTTGAGATCTGGAGACTGGCTAGGCCACTCCAGGACCTTGAAATGCTTCTTACGAAGCCACTCCTTCGTTGCCCGGGCGGTGTGTTTGGGATCATTGTCATGCTGAAAGACCCAGCCACGTCTCATTTTCAATGCCCTTGCTGATGGAAGGAGGTTTTCACTCAAAATCTTACGATACATTGCCCCATTCATTCTTTCCTTTACACGGATCAGTCGTCCTGGTCCCCTAGCAGAAAAACAGCCCCAAAGCATGATGTTTCCACCCCCATGCTTTACAGTAGGTATGGTGTTCTTTGGATCCAACTCAGCATTCTTTCCCCTCCAAACACGACAAGTTGAGTTTCTACCAAAAAGTTCTATTTTGGTTTCATCTGACCATATGATGTTCTCCCAATCCTCTTCTGGATCATCCAAATGCTCTCTAGCAAACCGCAGACGGGCCTGGACGTGTCCTGGCTTCAGCAGGGGGACACGTCTGGCACTGCAGGATTTGAGTCCCTGGCGGCGTAGTGTGTTACTGATGGTAGCCTTTGTTACTTTGGTCCCAGCTCTCTGCAGGTCATTCACTAGGTCCCTCTGTGTGGTTCTGGGATTTTTGCTCACCGTTCTTGTGATCATTTTGACCCCACGGGGTGAGATCTTGCGTGGAGCCCCAGATCGAGGGAGATTATCAGTGGTCTTGTATGTCTTCCATTTTCTAATAATTGCTCCCACAGTTGATTTCTTCACACCAAGCTGCTTACCTATTGCAGATTCAGTCTTCCCAGCCTGGTGAAGGTCTACAATTTTGTTTCTGGTGTCCTTTGACAGTTCTTTGGTCTTGGCCATAGTGGAGTTTGGAGCGTGACTGTTTGAGGTTGTGGACAGGTGTCTTTTATACTGATAACGAGTTCACACAGGTGCCATTAATACAGGTAACGAGTGGAGGACCGAGGAGCCTCTTAAAGAAGTTACAGGTCTGTGAAAGCCAGAAATCTTACTTGTTTGTAGGTGACCAAATACTTATTTTCCACCATAATTTGCAAATAAATTCTTTAAAAATCAGACAATGTGATTTTCTGGATTTTTTTTCCTCATTTTGTCTCTCATAGTTGAGGTATACCTATGATGAAAATTACAGGCCTCTCTGATCTTTTTAAGTGGGAGAACTTACACAATTGGTGGCTGACTAAATACTTTTTTGCCCCACTGTATATATTTTTTTTTTTTTACAAAAATTACATGTATTTAGAGTTAAAAACACTCATATGTATATTTATACACTGAGAAGACTGTATAAAAGATTTCTGGAAGACAGAAATTGCTTGTAAAATATGATTTCCTCCTGCTTCGACGAGTAGGGTCTGCTGGACTGTCACCAGAGTGAGGTTTTGTTGTGCTAACTGGCATGTGGGGCTTTTGAGGAGCTGCCAAAATCACTATGAACTCTTCAACCTCAGCCTGATGGGGGAGGGGTAGAGAACTGCCTGCAAGATCATAGTCTGGCAATCAAGGGGATCCCACTGAAGACGGTGGCTCATGAGCCAGACAAATATGATGGTAAAGGATTCAGACCAATGTTCCAAAAAGGATTAACTGATGTTTCAATGCAACTGGAGAAATTTAGTTTTCACTGCTGTCAGTGAGTTATAATTTTGTTCTCAGTAGGATACTGAGCAGTGCATCAGCTCATGTAAACTATGCATCAGTTAAAAGTACCATTCAATTCGAAATCAAAAAGGAAATGAGGAGTTGGAGTGAGAAAAGAAAATTCTCATGTATCAGCAAAGTCAGCTCAACTGTCTGTGGGATAGTATTCATTCTGTTGGAAGCTTGTGAGTTCACAACTGTGAGCAATACATGGGCAAGGAGTTTACAGCTATGAGTTTCTGAAAGAGACGCTCTGTTTAGTGTAATTGGAGAAAAATCTTACCACGGTCAATAAGCTAATCTTCTCAGCAGAATCCCACCAACTGCATCAGCTCTCGAAACCATGAGTAATGCACCAGTAAGGGAATAACCGCCACTTCCAAATGCGCAGGATGCCAGCTCAGAGAAACTGGAAAAGCTCTTTCATCACTGCAATGGAGCTCCTTGTCTGGTATTAGCAAGATCCTACCAAGTTCATCATCTCACAAGACCATGAGCAACACACTAGTAGGTGACTCATTTTATTAACTGGCAGGTATATCAATACACCTTGTGGATCGGACCAGAGAAAGACTTCTCACTGCTGCAGCGGAGCATTTACCTCTCAGGAGGGTCTCAGCAAGTTGATTAGATGGAGCAATCGGAGCAGTACACTGGTAAGTGATCCCACTCATCTGGTCAGTTGAAGAGATAAACAGGAAAACAGGGGAAAGGTAGACTCCATCCAGGGTGCTGCTCGCAGACAGGTGTACAATCAGATCCAACAGGTACACAGATTTAATGCAGATTTAAAACAGATGTTCACGCTGTGTTCAGGTGTTTATGAGATGTGACCAAGTAAGTCAGTGTGTCTTAAAGAAGTATCCACACACAATGAAAGGTAGGGGTCATTACTCCAAACATACAGAATATGTAACCGAGTAGAGAGATGAAGATGGAGAATCACTCTTCACATCATAATCATCTTGTGATCACAAGAAAACAAAGTTTATTTATTCGACATATTTTAAGAAAAACAAAACTATTTCCTCAGATAACAAAATATCAGTAACTTAGTTAGCTGAAGATAATAGAATTATTAACTCATGATGTCATAAAATAATAACATAATGAACCATTGGCAGCTTCCATAGTTATAACCAGCTGCCATCTTTGTCTTTCTGTGACAATAATGTAAATGTATTTTAGTGCTCTGAATAAATGCTGTTACTCTACAAGAAACTTGCAACAGTTGTATACAAAGTAAAAGAAACAAAAAACTCAGAGACAGGAGTCTGATGTCAAAACTGGAAGCCTGGTTTTAATTGATATTGCTCTACTGTAATAATCCTGAAAGGCATAGTTTGGAGTAACACATGTAATGTTTCAACCCATAATAGTTTAAGTTACAGAATCATAGGTCTCTCTTTTTGCAATGAACAATATATACAATGTGAAATAAATACATTTACACAAATGGACAGTATTGTTGGAGCACACTTGTATGATACACATCACAAAAATATACAGGTTATTGTTTAATCCTTTTTTTTTTTTTTTAAATCATTTTATTTACGGATGTGAAGCACATCTAAAATCTACGGACATGTTTTCAGTAATACTACAAGGTCCTCCCTCCTCAGCAACTCTTCTCCACCACTCAAGGGCTTTTTAAAAAAACCTTAAATATCTACTTTGTCCCAGTGTTCTCAAAGTTTCTTTCTCCATTAAATATTTATACATTTGCAAATCAGACTGGAGACAGGCTGCAGCGCAAAAGGTAGTTATATTTGGGGATTAAATAAAACTGGACAATAAATTATTGTAGAGTTATACAAGGTTTGGTCTTAGCAAGTTTGAGGGGAAAAATCTAGGAAGATATTTAGTCTTGCTTTGTCCAAAAATGTCTCCGTCAGCTCCAGCTAAACTACTTTCAGGGTTTGCAGCAAATAGATCAAAGCTCAAAATGAGGGTAATAACATGATGTCCAAAGTGCAAACAGGTCAAAACCTTGTCTCAGCAAATACTTAAATAGTCCATTTTCAGCTGCTCCAGGTGGAAACGGATTGTGGATTTGTTCTAAATTCTAGAATCTAAGTAAAGACATTTGTATTTAGATCTACAAGCCAACACAAAGAAGCACACAGTTTGCCTCATTATGATACAGTCGTCAGCGTATTTGTCATGAGAAAAAAACAGTGCACACGGCAAAATACTTCCTGCTAATAACTGCACGTTGGATCCAATTCTCGGAGAAGAATAAGCTGCAGATTTTATTTCCAGTCATCTTAAAACAGCCTCAACCAGCAAAACAGAGCAGCAGCACTGTGAATCATTTCCAGTTTCAAATGAGTGAGTGTCAACAGTGTGATTCACCTCACAGATACAGTGCTGTGAAAAAATGTTTAACACGTTTCCTTTTCTGTTTTTGCTATTCTGTCAAACTTAAAGATTTAGGACAAACAACCAAATTTTAAACACAGACAAAGATAACCTGAGTAAAGACAACATTTATTTTTCAAATTAAAGATTACTTTTACGTGAAAAACACTTTCCAAACCAACCTGGTCCCATGGTAACAGCTAGTTATGACGCCCTTGGCAGCAACAACCACGTTCACATTTAACCAGATTGATTTCACACACTGTTTTCTCTTAATAAATGAAATCATCTTTTAAAAATGTGTTTTTGGTTTTCTTTGTCTGTTATTAAGATTAGTTCGATTATCTGAAACATTTAAGTGAGACGACACCATTCAGTAAGTTGAACAGGTCAGAAGTTCACAGAGTTGACAAATAAATAAAACAACAATAAAAGATAAACAACAGTAAGAAGAGAGCACCTTTCTGGCATTAATTCTGTGTGGATTAATAATGTACAGTGAACAGTAGTGATGCAGTCTGCCTGACTGTGTTTTCAATTACAAATAAAACAATATATTTATTTGCAATTTGACCTACAAATATTCCATATTTTTTGTGTGTATTTAGTCTCTAAAAAACAACATAATGTTGATATAACACCTTAGAGTGTGTGATAGTTTGAGCATAAATGTGTGTTTTGTGATATTACTCCACTCCAGAATCATTTACCCACAATGCCTTGAATGTGTGGTGTAGAGAAGGTTTTTTATACCTCATCAACTCATGCTTCTCCTCTTGTAAAACAGATTTTCTGGTAAATGTGCTAAAACAGTAAAAGTATTTTTTTAAATTGTCTTTTTTGAAAAGGTAAATGACTGAGCTGAGCTGTATGTGGAGGACATATATGTACAGCAAGTTTATTAAAAAAGAGTCACCTACAGTTCTGAATTTCTCAAATGTTTTTTTTTCTTTCAGCTTTATTTAACCTAAAGATATACAGTCTATTGTTTGTTCTATAGACAAGTTATACAATGATCCCTGTTTAAATAGGTTTTAAACTTGTTTCTTCATTTAGATACTTGATATTTAATTATGTCTAAAACCTGGTGGGGATGAATATTGTAATTTGATCCTGGTGGTCTAGTTAAACTTCTAGAAGAAAAATCTTATGTCAGTTTTGGTTTGTTGTCAGAGAATCTGGTGCATAGAGCCCTCGTAGACCAATCTGACAGACAGACAGACAAAATGCTTCTACTCTACTCTGTTGTCTACAGAAGAAGCACATGGCACAAAGACAGTTATTACCACATAAAAAAGTTCACAGCAACGACTGAAAAGGTTCAACATGGGGGGGGGGGGCATCAAACTGAAAGAGGAATTCAGAACAGAAAACTGAGCAAATCAAAGAAAACTTTTTTTTTTCTTTTGACAGAAAAGGAGCAAACGTAAAACAGAAGCTGAACTACATTTTCTTTGTATTTTTTACTTGATTTTTTTATATTAAAATGTATGTTAGAATTAAAATCTGTTTAGTTCCCAATATACAGCGTTTAAAGAGGTAGGTAGAGAAACTACCCCTTATTATTAATAATAATACAGATGGCTGGTAAAGAATGTGATGTTAGAGATCAACTACACATAAACTGTTGCATCCCTCACCTGTGAAAAGTTGTTACTTTACATGAGATCACACAGTTGTCTTGATATCATGGCATTCTTATTTGGCTTTGAAATAAATTTGAGAATGTAGGTAATCTCTCTGATAAAGCTGATACCTCTTAGTCACACAGTTTGTGTTTTGTTGTAAAAATCAAATAAAAGTGTCAACTACAACATAAAAATCCAATACAACTTTCTATCAGCTCAGCATTTCCAGTTCTAGAAAAAAATATGTAAAAACAAGCAAAATATAAATCAGATTCTTACTGACAGTTCAAAGTTTTTATTATCACTGCCACACAATGTAATCTTAATTTTAAATCTGTTAAAGCTACAGTTCAGTGTAGTTAAAGTTTTACCCTATTATACTAATCTGAGAGACCTCAACATTTTGGTTTATATGGAGGCTGATGTAGCGGATTGAAATGACATCATAATCTAATTAGGAACATGGGACGATAGGTGGATTTTTTTTTTAAAAGAGTAAAAATATGTAATATATATTCCATAATCCATTTTATCTGTAAACCCCTTATATTCAGTTGTTGAGATGCTTTAAACTACATATTTGAAGGCCCCAGCTACACTGATCTGATGATTTAAAAAAGAAAGATTTTCTCTGTGTTACAAATCAACAACAAAAAACATTCTGTTACTAAGTTGCAAGAATTTCCACAACAATAAAATATTAAAATACGGAGAAAGAACATTTCCAGAGTCTTGGCCAAATATTCTAAAAAGAAAAAACTTGATTCACAATCAGAAGTTGTTGGAGACAAAATCAGGATGAAGTCCAAACAGACATTAAAAATAGATTGAAGTGGTTTCGTTGTTGATTTGTTTTCAGTGGAACAAGGTACATGCATGAGGTAGGCTTCAGAAATTATAGTGTTCTTATCAAGAACTCAGTTTTAATTGAACAAGAAGCAGAATAAAAGCAGAGAGTAGTGTGGATGGGGCCCTAAATATTGTATCTACAAGTACATTTTCTTTATGAGACTTAACGGGTTAATAACAGGAAATGGGTCAACAAGCATTGACTGGATAAACAATATGGGCTCTGCTTTAACATCAGACAGCAGGTGGGGTTAGTGTTGCAAACACAAGTTCATATGTATAAAAGCTTTAGGGAAAATGAGTTCCTCTTACCTAATTTGTTACCTCAGAAGCGAGCATTTTGCTAAATGACTTTAATGTCTGAACCGCTATAGCTTTACTTCTTATTTGATAATCCCATTTTTAGATATGGTCCCATTTAGAGTTAAATGGACATTAAAGCGGGGGATGCATGAGACTTCGTTGTATTAGTGTAAAGTTTGCATGGTTCTATTACCAGCCAAACCTCAGAATATTAAGCTTTGAATCACATAAGTGTTCCCATCTGATTTATACTGCGGTGGGTTAACAAGAAGCTGACCGTGTACTATTTAATCTAATTTGGTTGACGTTTTCGTTTACTGGCACCATTTCACTCTTGTAGAAATCAATGAAATTACTCAGGTGGTTCTCCATATGAAGTCATATTACATTATATGCACCTTATGACGCAAAAAGGACTAATATTGTTTGTTAGTTTTTTTGCAAAGAATTATCTGGATCTGATTAAACCTGTATGGAAACAGTCTGGTCACAAAAAAACAAAACAAAGTTCTGGTGTTAACTTCAAATAATAAAAAGGTTTTCTGCTCCACGTTCTATTCGATTAACAATCGTAACAGTTGAAATGTGAACTTTTACCAAACTGCTTTTGAGAAAATGCACAGAGAGAAATGCAAAAAATTATTTTCCAAATTCCAGTCCTGTTATAGTCAATTTCAAGAGTGGCACTTAATATTGCAAACTCTGTCCATATGCGCGTATGCTGCCGTTAAAAATCCACTATTGCTCAGAATGTGTTAATACATGAATACATAATTACTTGTTATATTAGATTTATATATATGATAATTGCTGAAAGTGATGAAGCTGACAGAAAACACATGAATGACATACTGACTGATTTAGTTTTTAAGAAGATCATTTTAGCATTAAAAACAAAGTTGTGTTATACATCATATACAGGTTGAAAAGTATTTACAACTCTTAAATTGGTGCTGTTTTTGTTTTTTTATGCACAAATTAAAAAAATCAGAGGAAGTTTAAAGCAATAGCAGTTAGTTCTGAATCAATTCTGTCAGCAAACTTTTCTCTCTGATTCGTACCATGTGGAGTAACTGAAGCTCTTACCCTGAAAGAATCACAAAGAAATCTCTGCAGTGACGCATGGAATGAGCTGTAAGTTGTGAACAGCATAGAACAACAGGGAGTGCTACAGCGGTAGGATTTGGTTTTTTGAAGTGGACGGGGTTATGGACATGGGCCAGATCTTTCTGAACGGCACACTGACAGGGTGAAACTGTTACTGGCTGGTATGTGGAGAGCATCAGTCTGGGTTGTTAATGAGCTAAAAATGTTTCAAACAGTCATCCAAACACAAGAGAAGTGACTGATAGAAGATATAATTCACTGAAAATATGAACAGTTATTAAGTTTCAAAGGAATTTATTCCCAACTATTGACAAAGAATGATTTTATCTATAAATTTGTACTTATATAAATACCCATCTTCAGTGTTTTAACACAAAAGCACTTAATTTTAGCTGACAGACCGTCATCTATCTGCAGTTATTTGAATCATTTTTAGCTTGATTCAGTGTACAAACTCTGATACAACAGCAACACTGACGATTCAGGAACATTTGTCCTCAGCAAGTATGAGAAATGGTGAAGTTGGAAACAAGGGAGTAAATTTAGGGAAAACCAGAGACATTTTTACAGCAGTTGTTTTCATACCCGGTCCAAGAAACTCAGTTGGTTTTCACAAAGTGCACTGTTAGAAGAGAAAACCAGGACCAGGACTGAAAACCACTTTAAAACCAGAAGTAATTTGGGTCATGACAGTAAAGGTTGCAGGCATTCTCTGAATGGATGATTCCATTCTTTGGCAGGGCTCCTCTTCTCCTCTTCTTTTCTTCCTATTCATCCAAATTTCACTGTACAAGTACACTGACAACAAATCCCATTAAAACTTTCCAAGTGTTCACTTTCTTCTTTCTTCTTCAACACTTAAAAAAACCTTTTTTGGGTGAAATGGGAAGGGGGGAGGAAACATGAGCGCAGTCTTACAGTCTTTGAGAACTACAATGTAGAATTCTTAATATTTTTTTAAATGTGTCTTCATTTTTTTATCAATAATAACTTCTTAACTGTAAGTGTTTCTCAATGCAGAAGTCTTTTGTCATGATCTGGATTTGTCAAACACTGTGTGTAACTGTTGTTCAGACTCTGTTCAATTGGTCATAGAGGAGGAATTAAGTCCAGCTGTCCACATCTTCCCCAAAACAGACTCCTAAGTGCCCTTTAGTCAACATCTAGGGTCTCAGGGTTCAAGTGTGAGGGTTAGATAGCTTCTTTAATCTGAGTGTAATATAACAGCCAATAAACTGTGTGTGTGTCTGTGTGTGTGTGAATGTATGTGGATGTGTCTGCGTGTAAAAGAGGTCATTTAAGTTGTTGAACAAAGTTTGAGATGAAGCTTGTGACTTGCATCTATCTGTCCTTCCGTTCTCGCTCCATCCTCAGACCTTGGCTTCCAGCAGCTCCAAGAAGAG
Organism: Pachypanchax playfairii; assembly: GCA_006937955.1. Lineage (NCBI taxonomy): Eukaryota > Metazoa > Chordata > Actinopteri > Cyprinodontiformes > Aplocheilidae > Pachypanchax > Pachypanchax playfairii. The sequence continues at coordinate 995,407 of SSNP01000152.1, read as the reverse complement.
TTTGTGCATTGGGACTTTTCCATCCTGCTTGATGCTGTAGAAGTGCTGCACGGCCTTGGTGGAGGTCTGACGGAGCAGGGGGAGGGTCATGAGCAGCTTGCCTGCACGGCGGGGATCTTCCTGATGCTGGGAAGCTTCGTAGTCCTGCAGGGCCTCGTGGAGCACATCCTGGAGCTTCTGCACTGCATCCACATCCTCAATATGCATGGAGTCTGTATAAAGATAAAAGTTTACGTCAGATTCATTCAATAAGAAAAGAACTCCCCTGTAATGTTCAGTCACTGAGACACATCCATGTGGGGCAGGTTGGTTAATGAATATATTTAAAACATAAAACTGAGTGGAGTCTGGTATGGTGTGAAACAGAAGCCTGCAGGTTTATCAGTATTTAAATAGTTGACATGTGAGATTATAATATGTTTAAAACAATGTGTTTTTATCAGACCTCTAGCTTTTCTGCCTGCAGTGTTACTAAGTTAATTTACCAAATGAAGAGGAAACTGCTACCATTTAATCTAAAATCTAAACCAGAACAGAGACATGCTCCAAAGAATCCCAATTTTAAGTTGAAATATCCAATAAATGTAAATTATATTGACTTTGTATTGATTTTGGTCTCTGCAGCAGCAGGACCAACATTTATTGAAAACATGTTTTTTTGCATACTTAGATTAAGCAAATATACAAACAATTAGACTGATACATTTTTTTTTTTGGGATGGAAACATTTTTTAAAAACATTTTAAATTATTTTAATGACTTTCGGTTTCAAACTAAAGACAGAAATAGTGTTTTATCCAGACACTATCTGTCTCTCTGTCTTTAAAGTGTCCGTGGGTGTGATGAATGGACAGGTAAAGAGACGAGGGGGTGGAGAATAAAAGCCATACATTCGTAGAATGATGAAGAGATGCAGCAACTCCTGGTAGGTTTTTTTTTGCCTTTGTGTGTGCATGTGTGTGTGCATGTGTGTGTGCAGAGGTGCATGGCTGCGGACATCTGTAATCTCTCTTTAAACCTGCATGTTAGGTGTGTTTCAGAATGTTTGGCAGTAAAGGATGAGAATGTCCCTCAGTAATAATACTGTGGATTGTCCCTCAGGGAGCCCACGTCTTAATGTGAGCTGGCCTTTAGCTTCCAACCTCCGATCAATGTCTTTGATCAATGATTACATGTTAAATAATAATCACAAGCCAACTATCAATGGCCACTTCCACTCCGCAATCACCACACCCTCTCTCTCTCTCTCTCTCTCTCTCTCTCTCTCACTCTCACTCTCACACACACATAAAAGTGATCTAATAAGGTGAAGGAAAATATAGTGGGAGTGGAAGTGTATATATTGCAATTCTTATGTATTTGAAGTATTTACACACAAAACTCTGTCAGCTGTATTTTGATTCTCTAACACTACAGAACCCTTTCTAAGGACTCCCACCATCTCACTTTAGAACAGGTATTTATTTAATGCAGAAAAAAGTATCTATCAGACGGAGATGCACATTCACTCAGACTCAGAAGGGAATATGAGTAAACAAACTTTGGCCCAGAAAGTAGTATGAAACAAAATAAGATCTGCTCAGACTGATACAACGAGTCAACACAGACACTTTCACATAGATTTGCACATTATCACACACAAACACTATCAAATACACAGAGTTGGATCTATGGAGTGTAATACATGTATCAGTATGCAGGACCAGACCGGTCAGTGGGCTGAATACTGGGGATCAATAGGAAGCTCAGACTTTTAGATTTTTAGCTTGTGGTCTGTGGTTTTGTTTGTGTGTATTATTATTGTTGCTTTTAATAAAAACTTTGCTATTTAATGATTTTTTTTTGGCTGGAGGAAGGGTAAATATCTTAAACAGGGTGTACATTTAGGTTCAGGTTTTTCTTTATCTCTTTATTGATGTTGATATCGGTTGTGTCAACACCCCTATTTCTAATTTTACAGCCTGTCTTTTATTTTATTTTTCTCCCTAGTTTATTTGTTTATTGTTGCATTTTCTATTTTGCTTTATTTCTTGATTTGCTGTACAGCACTTTGGTCAGCTGTCATGCTGTTTGTTAAAGTGCTCTATAAATAAATTTGACTTTTCATCAAAAACATGGTAAGTAGTGCTACAATCAACATTGCGCAAGGTACATTTTATTCAAATTTAAAATTTCACATCAACTATTTCACTTCTTTATAATGTAAATCTTATTGAAATGATATGAAACACACATTGGTGACAAGCTGGTTATGGAGAAAATCAATAAAGACTAATGATAGAGTCATGCTTAATATTAGGCTGAAGTTAAATGAGTATTGTATCTTTTATTTTTAAGAACTGTGGCGTTTCAGCAGATAATTATGGCTTTTGCCTGTGCTTTGACCTGCCGTCCACTTACAACTAAAACAGCAGACGTTAATGAGCACAAGCACACGTGGCTGTTAAAAGCACGCATGTGCATTATGTTAACATGGAACTCACACACATGAATTTGTGCAAACACAAGTGCGCGCACTCGCATACTCAAAAACACACACGTGCCTCCTGTTTCCCATGGCTACTTTAGCTTTCTTTACATGTGGGGCACGTTTGCTAACATTTCTTAAGGCTTGGCTTCATTAATGCAGACGATTAGCATCCTGTGAATTAATTAGTGTCAGTGCCCTTCAAAATGCTAATGCTAGCATTCTGTTGTCTTGAAGTGCAGTTGGAGTGGGTGAAATGATGCAAAGTTCTTCTTGTATATAGAGTTCAGGTGTTTTGATTTAATTAGTTAAAAAGAGTGAAAACTGTAAGCTTTCAGCAGAGTTTGGTGAATCTACCTTTGCTACAATACTCAAGTAAATTAGGACATTTACATTGATAGTCAATATCTGGCCAGTTGAGCAGTTCTTCAGTTTGCATTTGCTGTTTTGAGGAATTATTTTTGATGCTTTTAAAATGAAGTTTAGCAGTAAAGCAAGAAAATAGTCAGATGTTTACAAAATCATGGGGCTTTACTGATAAACATGAATGCTTCAAGTCCGAGCAGGAGCTCTCATCAACCTCTCATGGCTGTAAAAAGACTGAAGCTTCATTCAATCGATTTCATTCTAAAAATTAACAAAAGAATTTCCATCAAAGTCAAACAAAACCCAAAATAAATCAACCCCAGCATTCGGACTCCTCTGATATGATCATCCATTGCATTTGGTTCTCTCTGGTTTGGAGAGATCTGGTAAATAACGTTCAACTCAGTGAATTTTAAAGTTGAGAGCAGAAATAAAAGGACTCGCTTTTAACAGGAAAAACCCAACTAGACTCTGGATGAGTGGCCTTCTGCTTCGAGCTGTGAGGATCGTAGAGGACAAGACAGACATACAGACATTTTATCTTTGTGTAACTCTGGTCATGGTCCATCTAAAGAGTATCTGTGATTTACTGGAGAATTTATCACAATTATACATACATACTTGTCCTCAACAGAACTGGTGGATTTTCTTAATTTGGATTGGGATGAATATAAACACAGACAGAACCACCACCACACATGCACACACACACATGCACACACACAGGCAGGAGATTGATTGTCTTACAAAGCCCATGGGATAACAATTTATCAATACTCTCTGCATATGCATATGTAACACTCTGTGTGTGTGTGATAAAATCATTTCAAGAGTTACTTTTAAAAATCTACTCATGATCTGTTTTTAAAGTGCGGATACGTCGAAGTCAGAGAAAAGAAAATATTACAAACAGGAATTTATCTGTGTGTGTGTGAGAGAGAGAGAGAGAGAGTGTGTGTGTGGTGGTGGTGGGGGTGTTCTTGTTTGTGTGAGTTGATGACTGCAAGAATAAAAGGCCCCCACATCCCTACTGAAAGCTGTTGCTCTGCATTCTCCTATTTAAACACATCGTATTGACAGCTTTCCCCTTGTAATTAAAGAGTACTGAAGAGCTGGCTGGCTTCCAAGACAAAGTTCAAAAGATGGGTCATCAGAGGAAGAAGGTGTGTATTTGTGTGTGTGTTAGGGAGTGAGTGTGTGTCAGTCAGCTGTCGATGCAGCTGGACACATCAGAGACGGGGCTTTATCGACAGATTTTGGGTTCTAATGATTTCACTTTATTTAACAGGCATCTGAAGAGACAACTATGCTAATTATAGAAGGGATTGCCACTTTGTTTGGGGGTGGAATTCAGATTGAACATGTCTGTGTGTGTTTGTACTGAACCCAATCATAGGATGCATACCTAAAATATGTGTAGGCATGTGTTACACCTGTGACTCCTACAGTATGACAAGACAAACGTGTGGGTTTAACTGGATTTTTTTGTTATGAAAGGGAAAAAACAGCTTTTTGTGTTGTAAAAATGTTTGTGTGTATTTGGATGTAGGCTACTGAAATTGGTTCTTTGATGTTTTCAGCTTAAATGAGCCCCATGGGACTGAAGATCCCAGGATTAACTCTCCTCCCCAACAGTCGAAGACCAATGTGCAAACAGACAACAGCTGACAGGGAAAAGTTTCAAACCTGAGTTAGCCAAAGCAATGGCCTTCAGAGTGACAAATTCCTCCTTCTCCAATTTTATAGATTTATACTTCTTGACCAGCTGAAGGATGGCATTGTTCAGGTCCAGAAGTCCAGCTAACTTTGACTGGTCTTCGTCCATGATGTAATCCTCTGCATACACCAGCTGAGGAGAAGCACAGAGGCGTGGCCTCGGAAATGAAAATGTGCACCTGCATATCAGAAAGGTAGAAAGGAAACGGAGAGGGAACACTTACCTTGTCTTCAAAAGACAAGGAGCGATACACTACACGCAGAATTAAGATCTCCATCCATGCACTCTGCAGTAGACTCATCTGGTCTGCCAAAGACAGCGTGGAGAAACCTGTTGAGACAGAAGAAGAAACATAAGCATGGATGTCACACTTCCTGTTTCCCCCCAAGGCAACAGCATGGAGTTACAAAGTCCTGTCTATTTTGTAAGACAGGTGTTTAAGAGAATTTCTGTTTCTGTCTCTCTTGTGGATCTTATAGAAGAATATTGTTTTATTTTTTTTGTGCTCTCGTTCATGGCAGCACATCATACACTGAGTTGCTTAGTTTCATGAAATGTATGATTTTAGAAATATCATACATCTAAAGTGAAATGACTCTTCAAAGATGAAACTGAAAAGTTTGAAAGGTGATTAAAAGAGCTGAATGAAGTTTGTTTTGAAGGTAGTGAGAGAGTCAAGATCAACTCCCCCCTATCTCCTCCCTCCTCACGCTTCCTCCATCCATATGATCAGAGTCCTTTTCCTCATTCTCCTCCTCTTCCTCTCTCCCCTTTGCCCAGAGGCTATTCTCTAGGGGCTGGCAGGCCTTATCTCCGCCTGCCACAACCTCCATGGATCAATGCCGGCCATCATTGCTGCGCTGCTCAAAAACACATGCTAATTCTTGCGATTGCTTCAAAACTGCTGTTTTGTTTAGTGTCTGTCTCTGGCTTCCTCTGTCTCTGTCCATGGCTTCTCTGATACATCTCCGTACATCTAGACTTTTTTCAAGGTGCTTTTTGATTGATACATCATGCTCCCTGATTTTATTTGCTCCCTTACATGTGCTATTCTCTCACTTATGCTCTTGTGTTTCCCTCTCTATCTCCTTAATGGAACACCTGCCCACTTACACCACTCCACACAGCTGTCCACGTCCTCACACACCTGTCCATTCACACACGCCTGTCTGCCTACGTATGTGTTTTGTGAGTGCAAGCTCTTCTAGACAGTAGAGCAGGTGAGCACACCTGTCAGACCTCTTTGCAGCTTTCCAGTTTGTGTGTTTGTGTGTGTGTGTCTGAAAGAAGCACCCTGCCAGGAGAAGCAGGCAGATGAGAAAGAAGATCTTTCTTTAGTAACATCTGCTGCAATGTGCCTCCTCCTGAGATGCAAGGTGTATGAGAGAGAGTTATCAGATGTGTGTGTGTGTACACATTATAGACTTTTATCTAACTGTGTCTTGATGGTGTCTCATTATGTCCAAGCTGCAAACTATTCTTGCCTGTAATATGCTTTAACTCAACTTGTCTAGTAACTATTAAACTACTCAACAAGCTTAATAAGAGAGACACTACTGCATAAATGCACATTGACACAATCTTGCATATGCACAGACACAAATGCATTGGAACACTCTGGAACAAATCCAAATGTGTATGATTAACACACACGCAGCACATGAAGGGAGCAGTATTGTTGCCAACTGGAAGCGCCTTCGTCTTCTTAATGAAATCATCAGAAGGGATTAGAGGTACATTTCTTAAGGGGGTCTTTGTACACCTACATGTGCACACAAGTAGCTGATATCTTTAGGGGGTCCTTACCACTCATTTGGAGCAGGGGAAATATGTACTGGCATGGTTAAAATTAACCCACAGACTCTTATTGAATCCGTTCAGCCCTGAGGTTAAGTGAAAAGACAAGGACATGTGTGAAGGGTTAATATCATTTAATAGCGTCACTGGTTGTGTGTTTTAACTTCTGGTTGTGTGTTTTAACTTCTGGGTGTGTGTTTTCAGCTCTCGACCACTGGCAGCAGATCTAAGGATTCAATCATTTTTCACTCATCCTGTTAATGGAATTTGATATTGAACTAATGGGGAAATATAAGGCTGAAGAGAAGGGCACACGTCCATGTGCACATGAATGGGACACTGTAGCCATCTGGAATGTAAAACAAATGAATGTCGTTTTTTTCAACATGGAAGTTTAACACTGCAAAGAGACGACTTGTAAACTGAACCATGATGTTTATGATACAGTGATAAGTGCATGACAGACTCATTGGCATTAATCGAAACAAAAAATTCAATGCAACACAGTTGTTAAGCAGAAATTAAACAAGCGCCCCCTAGTGACTGGTTCCAGTATGATTTTTAAATCTCGCTCCCTCCCTGTTAGCCTGACCAATCAGATCCTCCTGCATTATGTTCAAATGCAGAAGGGTCTGACACCGGAGCCGCACCCGATCATTTCAGCGTCAAATTTTAGGACGGACCAATTACATATCACCTTTGTTGTGCGTCATCCTGAAAACACGGAACTAGCGTTTTCCACCCAGAGCACAACATTCAACATGGTGGACTCAACAGTGTCTGGCAATATGACAGCACCTGTAAATGGGATTTAATGATTTCTGTTTTCAACAAGACAAAGACATTATGTCTTACTTTCTAATGTCAATGGACAAACCAATTAAAATACTTTATATGATATGAAGGTGATGACAATAAGTTGGTGCAAATACACAAAGTCAGAAGAATAACTACAAATATGAACAAAAAATGTCTCCACATGAAGCTGTTTATTAATAAGATATTTACTTGTATTGACAAACATTTTCCCATCTAATTACAAATAAAGTGCTCAAATATATATCCACACACACACACACACACACACACACACACACACACACACAGACACACACACACACACACACACACAAAACACCAATAATTAAAACCCTGTAATTAATTTATTGAGCTGAAAGTGCAGCTTTTTTTTTTCTTATTGAGGCACATCGAGGATTTTTATCAGCATGTCTGTGTCTGTAAGTGTTTGTAATGTGAAAACAGTTTGTGTAATTTTACATTTACAGTTTCCATCCAATCAAACTCAACTTTGCTGCCAAACTGCTGGCTTGTTGTTTCATCAGCATCTCTACATTCCCATACATATTTCCATGTGTATCTTCATGTGCAGCTCTATCTGTGTGTGTGTGTGTGTGTGTGTGTACGACTCCCTCTCCCCTCCTCACCAGTCTGTCTGCGCCGTTCAGCCATCCAATGCCTCTTATCTGTCTGATTAATAGGCGGCCGGCTTCAGGACAAATTAATTAACAGATAACACCATCTCTCCCTTCTTCGCTTCCACCCTCCCTCCCCTCCTTCTCATGAAGCGATCGATACAACAGAAGAAAAGAAACATCAATGAGAATTTAGTGCTGATGATGGAGAGAGAGAGGTATTGATGGAGAGAGAGTGTGCATAAGGGAGAGTGAGTTGGAAGAGAGAAGAAAGTAAACGGGGAAAAGGTAGCAGAAGGAGAGGTGATGATGGAGGTGGGAAGGAGGTGGAGACCTTTCTTATATACCTGTGATTTCACTTGACAAAAGAAGGTTCCTGATTTGGCTCTAATTACATTTCCTTTCTGCCCGTTGTTGATAAGGCATCTCACACTGTGTGAGCAAGTATGAGTCTGTAGAAACGTTTGTGTGCTGCATCCTGGTGTGCAGTTGTGTTGTCTTATGTGTGTATGATTTAGAATACTTGTTTGAGAACATTAAAATATGTTTAAAGGAAAAGAATGAATACTGGAAACACATCAGGTAAGAACAGACCTCAGGAGTATCACTCTTTAGTTTTAGAACACAATATTTAAAATGAGGTCCAGCTGGTAAAACATAAATTGAGTTGAGTTTGAGTCAGATTTCTGAAAAGGAACGATCTGCGACTGTATCTACAACAGGTGCCTGGAGAAACAGTGTATCTATGTTGGTTTGCTTGTGTGTGTATGTTGGTTTACTTGTGTGTGTACGCACCACACATTGTCTGACAGAAAGAGGCTATAGTTCAGCCATGCAAACTTAACCTCTGCTGTTTGCTCTTGTGCACTCTCTCTTTTCTTTTCACTTTTCTCTATAAAGATACCCACAAAAAAAAAAAACAACCAAACACACACACAGAGAAACACACGTCGATTCCCCAGCCACCCTGCGGCCTGTTTGTCTGCCAAATGAGTCCTGACTGCACGTTTACACCCGAGACCGCACAACAGTCTGGCTCAGACACACAAACACCTACAGGATAGCCCTCTCTCACGCTCCAGTTGCTTCACAGATGCACTCGAACACACATATCTAGGAGCCCTATATTTATTTTTGTGTGGTTACGGGGCAAACGGAAACCAGTGAGAAGCGATTGATGCTTATAAGACCCCGTGCAAATATCTGTTTTTTGTAAAAATATTTGTGCATACATGTAATTCTGTCTCTCTGTGTGTGCTTATGCTAGTGACTTTGCACATGTGTATTACTGCTTGCATCAACTGCAGCATGTGTGCAGATCAATGTGACATGTACTGTAAAAACTTAATCTGATGGTGATCTGGTCACATGACGGATTTTTATAATCAGGATCTCAACTGAAGTATTTATAGGAGAAATAATAAACTATTATTAGTATTTCAAGCAGATAAAACAAACATGAAAACATTGTTGATTCTTGAAAATAATTCTTCAGAATTTATTTGATACATAAAACAGAAAGTAAATTAAAACAATGTGTTTAGACTCTTTAGAACCAAGTTCTAATGCACATTGTGGTAATAGCGATACAGATACATTAAGACGCAGGAAGTAAGAATTTTATGAAAATGTGTGCACTTCATTAATGAACAGTAAAGCAGGTCAAATCAGAGCTAGTGGGATCCAGCTGTTCTGAATAAGCTAACATTTAATCCCAGTATGATACTGTAGTATAGATAAAATAGGATATCATCCTCAAATCTAGCTTTGTATCATGAGTATCACTGAAATACGAACGGTAAAACTTCCACATGAATAATTTCATCAAAATTGACTGCTTGTAGTCACCAGAGTGTTAAACTGTTTCTACTAAATATGTGGAGGTAAGTGTTTGACAGTTTCCCTTTAAGATTTTTTGACAGAGCTATAACAAACACAAACATTACAAATAAAATAAAAAAAAAAATAGACTTACACAGAACGAACGGCTTTTCATAATGTCAATTTTGGAATCACCACAGAAGTGTTTGGATTAAAAAAGAAAAGCCAATTGTACTAACTGATAAGATCCGGTTATTGCAAAAATACATGCAGCTTTTTGAGTGTTGGGTTTGTATGTACACCCAAAGAAGTAAACTTAGTGGAAGCAATTTTAATTCTAAAATAAAAGCTGGTGAAATCTTAATAAAAAAACAACCCAGGCAGGAGCACACAGAAAAAAAAGGGGAGCAGCCTAAAACAACGGTGAAAAGAAACAACAGTATTTTGCAATGACTGAGAGAAACTGTATGGTGGGAGAGGTGATTACTGCTGGTTAGACAAGCTGATGAGAACACAGGTGTGACAGGCTGAGTAACTGAGAAACTAACACAATAAACTGGCATAATGATGGAAAACTCTGGAAACACAAGAACAAAATGAAACAACACAGAAAAGCCCAACAATAACAGCAATATTCAAAACTCTAGTCAGACAAAAAAACAAATGACCAACACAAAAAACAACACCATGATAGCAGCACTCTCACAAGAGACTGTTGTAGACTTAGTCATCTCCTTTTTCTACCACCAGTAACCCTGTGCTATGTTTTACTTGTTTAGGTCCACAGGGGAAATAAACAAGAAGCTTTTCATCCTGTCTAAACAATGAGACAGCAGTAATTCACACTCTTATCAAAAGTTATTTGCCTTGAAGTTTTGAAAAATTAAATTGCTTTTAGTCAGCCAGTCATTATCTATACCCGCTTTTCCTGTTCAGGGTTGCAGAGAGTCACTGTCTATCTCCACCAGTCATTGGACAAGAGGCAGGGTTACAACTGGACAGGTTACCAGTCCATCACAGGGCATTGCTTTAAGTCTTGTCCCAGAAATGTTCTGCAATAAAAAACCTACAGACACATCGAGAACATTCAGGGACTTGGGGGAGGGGGTTCATGGTACCATCAAGGCCTAAAGCTCATCACTCACCAACAAGCCAGTGATGTCTTTACTCCTTTAGACAACGCAACATCCAACAGTGCTATGACAATGTGATAATCTATGTCACACCTCTGACACATGAGAGTTAGTCCTCACATTGGTTCAGTTTCAGTGAGACGGAGAAATATGCACAAGTAACAACAAAAGAGTTGAGTTTCGAAAGATGGAGACATTGTAAAACAATTGTTCCCACTGATTACTTTTTACTTGTAACCTTTTTACAACTGGAAATATCTAAGAAGTAAATTAAATAAGATCTAAATTATTTCTTTGTTGTTTTTTTCTTCCCTGCTCATCAGAGGAAAACAGTGTTTTTTTCTTCTCTTCAGCATGTGCACGTATTGTGTTCTGCAGGGGACAGATTTAAGCCTACTGACCCACTGAGATAGAGATTGCATGAGGACACGTGAAGTTTCCAACAGTTACCAGCACATCGCTGCCCTGTGTGTAAGTGTGTGTGTGTTGCTGTATGTGTCTCCCATGCTTTCACTTATGGTTCGTGCTTGTGTTTAAACTTGCGCAAATAGTTTCATGCTGAGCAACGCAAGTGCTCTCTTGTGGTGCGTTGTGTATGAGTGTGCACGCATCTCAAACTGTTCTGTACCATACGGCCAGACATTGGCCAAAATGAACATGGACTCCCTGGGATGGCTTTGGCCAGGCAGAAACAATACACACAAGGTATATGTACACACAGAAAGCAAATTGGCAAATGCTGTCGTACACACACACACACTCATCTACCAGCTGACCCAATTACACAGAGATGCGCAATGAGATGGAAACAAATCTAACCGAGAACCAGTTAATTTAAAAGAGCTTAAAGACACACACACACACTAACACACACACACACACATTTGGCACTGATTTATACATTTAAAGTGCAGCCTCTTAGGTAATACATAGTGTGTTTGAAGTTGATTCTATGACAGTGCAAAGCAAACTTTCAGTTTGAGGAGCAATGTGGCTTTTGTTCAGGTCATAGTGCTCCTGAACCAGATATTCATCTTTGTGATGCTGAGGGGATTTAAGGTGTTTACTTCTCTATTTCACATGTTTTTTGTAGAAAAGGCGCAGGCTACTTTCAGTTGGCCCTGAAAGAGAATCGAGTGCCAAGATCCCTTTTGAAGGCCATTTGGTCTCTGCATAACCAAAGCAAGAACTGTTTTCTCATCTCAGCACTTAAGTCATGCTCTAAGTCAAGCAGTGTGCAGTGTCTGGCTTGAGAACCTCCAGGCCTCACCTCTGCTTTTTGCTGATGATGGTGTCTTCAAGCCATAACCTTCAGCATGCACTCAGGCAGTTTACAATCAGTTGTGAAAGAGCTGGAATGAGATTCAGTTCCTCTAAATCTGAGTTCAAGGTTCTCATCTGAAACATTATGGAATGTTTCCTCCAGGTGGTGAGTGAGGCTTTGCCTCAGGTGGAGAGATTCAAGTCTCTTGGGCTTTTGTTTGTGAGTGAGGGCAGGATGGTGCCAGAGATAAACCAGAGGACTGAGGATTAATCTGTGTAAATGAGTGAGGCGTCTTCAACCTTGTCACCTTGTCGTCAACTGAGGAGGCAGAGCCTGAGGACCTGACATCATGTTGGCAGAGATTGCTGAAGAAGTTAAAAAGTTGGCTGATGGCGAAGCACCAGGAGTTGATGACATTTGACCCAAGATGCTGAAGGCTCTGGATGTTGTGGGGTTATTATGGGTGACATGACACTGCAATGTTGCATGGAGGATTGAGACTACACTTGTGGTGTGGCAGACAGTGTGCTCCAACTATAGGGGATCACACTGCTCAGTCTTTCTGGGAAAGTTTAATCTAGGGTGTTTGAAAAGAGGCTCTGACCAGTTGTTGAACCTTGGATTCAGGAGGAGTAATGAGGCTTCTTTATGGTTGTGGAATAGTGGACCAGTGGACTAGATTTTAACCCTCTCAAGGCTGAGTGGATCATGGGAGTTTACCTCTTTGGTCCACATGTGTTTTGTGGAGTTGGAAAACTCAGATCCCCCAGCCCTTCTGTGAAGAAGAAGCTGAGCCAAAAGGCTAAATTCTTAATTTACTGGTCTGTTTTCATACCAATCCTTTCCTATGGTCAGGAAATCTGGATCCTGACCAAAAGAAGGAAATCCAGACAGTTGAAACGAGCTTTATCTGTGGGGCATCCAGACTCAGTCTTAGCGATAAAGAGAACAGTACCATCATTTGTGGGGGAGCTTGAAATAGACCCACTGCTCCTCTGCATCGAAATGGGTCATCTGAAGTGGTTTGGGCATCTGGTTAAGATGCCTCCTGGACACCTCCCGATGGAGGTTTTTCAGGCATGTCCCACTTGGAAGAGACCCTCGGGCAGACCCAGAACTCACTGGAGGGACACTATATGTAAAGTATATCCTCTCTTGCCTGGTACCATCTTGGGATCCCTTAGGAAGAGCTGGAGAGTGTCTTTGGATTCAGGCATGTCTAGATTTCCCTACTCAACCTGTTGCACTAGTGACCCAGCTAAGTATGAATAAGAGGAAGATGATGGATGGATGGATGGATGGATGGATGGATGGATGGATGGATGGATGGATGGATGGATGGATGGATGGATGGATGGATGGATGGATGGATGGATGGATGGATGGATGGATGAATGGATGGATGGATGGATGATAATGAGGGCGTTGCTCAAGTCAGGCTTGTTGAAGAAGGAACTGAGTCAAAAGGTACAGCTCTCGATTTAATGGTCTGTCATCATTCTCACCCTCACATATTAACATCTGGATCATGACTTCAGAATAAGATCAAAGCAGAGACTCAAGATATAAGTGGCTGAAATGAGCTTTCTCTGTAGGGTGACCAGACTCAGCCTTAGAGATAAGGTTAATTAGCTCCATCATCTGAAATGGCTTGAAGAGCCACTGCTTCTCTCCAATGAAAAAAGTCTAAGGTGTTCGATGTATCTTGTTATGATGCCTCTTGGTTACTTTCCTCTGGAGATGTTCTGGGCAAGTCCTATTGGGAAGAGACCCAAGGGCAGACCCGGAGCTCCCAGGAGAGATTATATCTTCTCTGCCTGGAAATCTTTTGCAATCAACCTGAGAGAGTTGGTGTTGAGAAGGATTCCTGGGGTTCCCTCCCGGACCTGTTGCGTCTGCAATCTGACCTTGGATACACAGATGATGGATGGATTGATGGAAAAACACCACATCACCTGTGTCTTTTTTTACTTAACTATCTAAAACTGAGCTGCACGTTAATCAAAGAGACATGCTTGTGCAATAAAAAAAAATCCTACTACATTTGTCATTTGTACTATAAATATAGTCTTAACAACCATATCATCTTCTTCTCTAAGATTTTTGATTAAAATATCCCCCTGTTGCCCCTTTGTGCTCCCCGTTTCACCACAACCCCATCTTTTTTCTATGTGCGGCCTGGGGGAGTGCAGAGCAGTCATTGGGTTGCGGTAGCCTCTAATCAGTGTGAACAGCCAGCTAATTACCAAACCCTCAGCCCTGGCTGACTGTTAATTGCATACATTAGACACCATCAGCAGCACTGCAAGATTAACACTTACAATCTTCCTATTGCTGTAGCTCTCTAAGTGTGTGTGTGTGTGTGTGTGTGTGTGTGTGTGTGTTTAAAGGACAGAGAGACTGAAGCGAGGAGGCGTAGTGTGTGTGTGTGGTATTTTCTACATGCATGTGTGTGGTGTGTGCCATCTCTGTGGTTGCGACTGTTAATATTTAACACTTAATTAGACCCAAAATGAAATTGCTTCAACAGAGAAGCAGTTGTCTAGCACTATAGCCATTGCCATAGCGGGGTTGCTCGGGTGGGGGCATCTGGTCGCCGAGGTCATCGAGGGCAACTTAGAGTCTCCACGGAGACGACAGATGGAGTGACATTAAGAGCATTGCAGTGGAGCTATTTCAAATAATAAAATATCAATATTTACATTTTAATTACCCACTTCTAGCTCCACCAGGACAGAGTCAAGGAGTGTGTGGATGTGTGTGTGAAGGGGTGTGTGTGTGGGTGGGGGGGATCCACACCACAAACTCTACAGGGGCAAGTATTCTTGACTTCTTATGGAGTTATAAGTACTGTTCAAGAGATAAAAAGATAACCTTTACTTCTGCTTAATATTTTTTGGGATGAAATAAACATTAAGTAGAAGTTCACATTTCATTTTCGATATTACTCTATTCATTCAGTTTTTTTCACTTTTTCTTATATTTAGCACATCAATCTTTCTCTCATTCTCTCCTTTTGCATCCTCTCCTTTTCTCTATCAATATAATGCTGACAAAAGCAGGAATGACCAGGCAGTGTGTGAGCATGTACTTGTGTGCACAAATCTGTCAGAGGAATTAACTGTGTGTACACACGGCTGAACAGCTTACAAAGCAAGCTGCCTGTCCATTTCTCTCTCTCTCTCTCTCTCTCTCTCTCTCTCACACACACACATACAAGCATACTACTGCTGACCAACATTATTACCAGGAAAAAAAACCTTTAAAACTTTAATCAGAAAAAAAGGAATTTTGATTTTAATCCATCTGTCTTATTTGAGTGATGAAATGCAGTAAATTGATGCAAATTACATTCTCTCACAATTTTCAGATATTTTGCATAAAATGTTAAATCCATAATTCAAGGAACAACAAATGAGATACACTGCTTTCAAGACCAGATAGCAACATATCTTTTAATGTATTATTATAACTTAAAACTTTATGTTTAAACTTTATTTAAAATAACTGTGATAAATAGTCCTAAGATGTTCTGCAAATGCTGTTTGCTGATTTTCTGTTCCAAAACAAAACCCGGTGGTCCTTGTCCAGGTTCTGTTGGTATATTAGATCATAACTTTGTCTTGATTCTATCTGACTAATCCCCAATAGCCTCCACAAAGAGAGGGGACCACGGAAACTCCACAGGGATTATTTCACCATTTACAGCTTAGAGACGACGTCTTCAGTATCACCATCAAGGAGAGGGAGAGAGAATGGGCTTCAAGCATTAACTCAACTCAAAAGGAAGGAACAGAGAGAACGAAAAACATTAACAGAAGGAAAGAGCAGCAAAGATGAGAAGGAATGCATACAGAGCCTTCTCTCCTGAAGCAACATGGTTTAATGTCGTAGCTTGAAGACAAGAACATTAGACCTCATTCCAACTCCTCATCTGGGCCTGAAAAAGCCCGGGCTGAAAATCTTAATTAATTGTCCAATAGTGCTGCAGGGTCATTATGCATTGCAATAAAGAAGCGTGTAATTATGAGGTTTAACAGCCATTACCAAGGCCAGGAACTCATATGTCATCATCAGCAACCAAGCCAATGGTTTGATTCAGCTATTTGTGTGTCTTGATAGAATGAACACACACGCACACACACACCAACTTACATATACATACATACATACAAACATACATACTACAATATTGATGTGTTGTCATGGGTCCTATATGGGAAATAGGTGTTTTATCAGCAAACAAATACTTGTTGGCTAATATATATATTTAACTGGTCAAAATGAATAAATAAAATTAACGGTAAAAAAAAAAAATCAATGGGCAAACACTCACACACTCACACACACAGTCACACACAAGCCCATCAGCCTGACCCAGACAATAAGGCAGCCAGCTGTGATAGCAGCCTGCAGATGAAACATCCCATCAAGATTAAACAGAGACAAAAACACACATATTATTACCTCTGCGTGTGTGTTTATGTGCATTTAGATGCACTTTGAAAAAACAGAGACCACGGGGCTGACACTTTCTACACACAGCTGGTGTAAAGCAACAAATACAAAACATGCTTGCAAAATAAAGTACATGATATACCTGCATTCAGACCATAAAAAAACAAGTAATACTACTGCTATTACTACTACTACCACTATCACTACTACTACCAATAATAATAATTGGTCTTCTTCTCTTCTGATTGTTTCCTGATGGAAAGTACAAGTCGTATGTTCTTTGCGAAGGACAAATGGACAAACCTACTTTCACAAAAGAGAAGGTGAAAAAGAAAGAGAGGAGAATACAGGAAAGAAGAAAGAAAGCCAAGAGAGTGGGAGTAAAATCCAGCAGAGTCAGGAGGAATACCATGCAGGACAGGTGTAGATAAACAGAGAGGCAGAGAGGAGTGAGGCAGAGAAAAATAACCATTTCATGGCTGTCTGTGAACTTTGCATGAACCGTCAGAAAATATTGTAAGGCCATGACAAGCATGTCCCTTCTCTCACTAGATTTGTAGTATGGATACCATAGGTGTGTGATAAGGGTGTGTGCGTGTGTGATAAGTGTGTGTGGAGGGGGACAAATCCTTGCATGAGTGTGTGTGTTTGCGAGTGCGCGCTCCAACAGATAGAATGGGATGATGATGATTTGAAATGGAGTTTGGCCTGTGTGTAATTATGATCATCTATCTTTATGCCCCGCCAGCATATCATATCACATCATATCATTTCTCTCTTTCTCTAAGACAGTTACACAATCACACACAGAGACACACAGAAACACACACAAAAGCAAATTGAAAGTAGTAAAAGCTGACTGTTTGCTAGTAATGACTTAGACAATGATGGGCTCAGATGGTGCCTTGATTTATTTGTTACTGCTCATCTGATTCCACATAATATAAAACTTTGCTTGCCTGTGTGTGCTTTCACTGTGTTTTTAAAAATACGTGTCTATATTTTTTAGGAGTATTTTTGTGTTTGACGTATGTGTTTGTGCTGACTGGCTTGTGTGCATGCCTGTGTTTGCAGCTTTTTGATGTTGTGTGACAGATAATATCCGATGCAGATTAGTTAATGTTGTTAGATTGCAGGCTGAAAGACAAATGAATTTGATTTGCAAATGTAATCAAACAAATTAAAAAAAAACAACAATAATGGGCTGGTGAGTGCAAATCGCCAGTTTTTTTTTTCTTTTTTCACAGTTTCACTTAAAATTCTAGTAAAGCTCTTTTTCTTTTTTTTTTAAGTCAATTGAAACCCTAAAACTCAAATAAAAATCTGTGCTTTACATGTGATTCTTTTTTTACATTATTTACTTTATCTCATTACTAATCTTAGTGTATTGTATAGTATGTTGTATTACAGTGACTGTAATATACAGTAATATGCAAGTTGTACATTTAAGTCCAATGGATCTAAAGACATTGTGTGTTTTTCTTACCAAGATATAACCTGTTTGTGTGTTTCCTTTTCCCGTCTGCACCAGCCATGGTTAAAAACGACTTCTTCAAACACAAAAGTAGTTTTTGGTAAGAAAAAGAAACTGTTTAAATTTGGTTTTGCAAAATAGAGATTGTTTTAAAACTGTTTTGGGTGTTTGTGTAGACTCGAACCACAGAGATGTTGAGAAATGATCATGCAAAGGATGATTTTGACACCAAGATAATAACAGAGCTATTTCATATCTGCCCGTATCCATTCACCTCTGATCAGGTGCTGAAATAAAAAAAGCGAGTCTACAGGTGTAGAGAAAGGGCCTTAAACAGCTGAGTGAAGGTGTGAGTGTTTGACTTTAGAGTATTTTGGGATAATCTGCTAATGAAAATGGCAGATAGACTTAAAATAGGTGGTAGGAAGGTGATGCTTCTTGTTAGAACTGCGTCTGCACAGTTACATGTGATCTGACTTAATTATTAAACAGAGATCATTTCTGAAGAAAACAATTAAACAAATTAACAAAAAAACTTGCTGACTCATTGGCAGGAATATTTGTCTATTTCTTTCCATCTAAAAAATAGATTCCTTTATCCTTGAGACGTGGTCTCTGCATTTAATATTTAAAACATTAAATCAGACAAATAAAGAGATAAAAAGCTGAATACAAGAAAAATGTGATCAAGCGAGCAACAAAGTAAAAACAAAGCAACACACTGATAGAAACAATCTGGCCTGATCTGTTTCCTCATAATATTGATATGCCTCCACCTTTCATGGACTTAATCCAATCAAAAAAGCCTGACTTCATCCAAAAATTAAGATCAGATATCAAATATTCTTTTCCTAATTTGATTTCATCAATATTTGTTTTCATCTGCAAACAAGGATGTTTGTTTGTACGGGCAGTAAGAGGAAATCGTGGTCGAGAAGAAATGAAAAATGAGATATCTCTTTTGCATGAATGTAGATAATAAAGCAGACAAACACACTCGCTCACACATAAGCAAACAGGCACATATTAAACATAGACCTCAGCCACTAAATGTATTATGATGCTCGATATGAGCAGAAATGGAAATCAAACACGCCAAACAACTCTGAAGGAAAATCAACAGAGACGTAAAACACAGGACTGAAGATACACTGGAGCGAGATACAACAAAACTCACCAAGGCTGTTAACTAAATCAAATATAGATTTTAAATCCAGATCAGACTCTAATAAATATGGATACATTTAGACATAATTACAAAAAGGAAAATACAGGATTGGTTCAATCACATTAAAGAAAGACGTGGGAAAAGATTTTAACGACTAATAAAAATGGCTTTTTTTCATTCAATAGTTTACCCAAAAAAGGTTTATTAGAATAAGTGTTGACTTCAGACTAAATGTCCTAGATTGTGGTCCTAAATTTGTGTAAAATTACATGTTTATCCGTTGGCAATTGTTGTGTAAACTTGTATATGTGAGAACATGCTCAGATTTTGTGTCTGTGCTGTTTTTGTGTGTTAAGGAGGCACCCAGCATGCTGTCACTGTCAAGGTGAGCTAGTCTGTGTCGACAGAATGAGGGCAAATATGAGTGTGTGTATGTTAGTGTGTGTCCATATGTATTTAACTGTGCGTTTTTATGCCACTTTATGACATTGTTTAATAGTTTTGAGAGAGAAAAGCAATAAAAAGAGGAATCTGATGATGAAGAAAGAAGGAAGAAGATTAAAACATGTTTGCTTCCCAAACACACACACACACACACACCTAGGTTTGTTTTGCTATCCTTGTGGGGACCGTCCATTGACTTCCATTGATTTTAGTTACTGAATTTATACCTTACCCAAACCTTTTTCCTAACCTTAACCATTATTGATCTATAACTAACCCTAAGCATAACTAAAACTCTATTCACACCATACCTCTAGAGCTTAACCCTAACCCTAAAAAAATGGAGTCCCCTGTACGAGGCCCGGGCTTCGGTCCCCAAAAGAACCCTCGGCCCCCAGAAGGATAGTAAATATCTCAAAACTGGTCCTCAGTAGGGTAGAAAAACAAGAACACACACACACACGGCTGTTCTGCATCTCTTGCAACTCATTCTGAAGTGTTATAATGTGTGTCAGTGTTGATTAAGAGAGCTGCACAAAGTCAAGGATGTGTGTATTTTGTGTGTGTCTATGTGTGTGTGTGTGTGTGTAGAAGTCACCCTCTGCTGGTAACACTCAACATTTGATTTGGTAAAAGGAGCAGGACACTTCTATTAATCAGTATTTGCTGACTACTGGCTGCCTTTCTTTCAGGCTGATTGACCGATTATGTAGTTAGCTGAGTGACTGACTGGCTGGCTGGAAGTGTGAATGGGTAACTGCTCGACTGCCTATCTAAATCTCCAACAGAAAACCGTTTAGAAGATGCCCAAAGGCAAGAGAGCACATCTGACAGACAGCAGGGAGAGATGTTAAAGAAGGTCTTTCCTCTTGTTGTTATTGTTTAGAGAAAGGAAAACTGCAATTAGTGATCTGACTGATGACGAGTTCACAAGACTGCTCACGAATCTGCATCTGAACCTAAACCAAACAAACCTGAACCAACATTCACACAGGAGGATGGTGACAAAAAGAGAGAAAAGAGAGACTGACAGACAGAATCAGAATAGACGAGGGTGTGTGTGTGTGTGTGTGTGTGTGTGTGTGTGTGTGTGTGTATGTGCACTGACTGAGAGCTGTGGGTGACTTGGAAAAGAAGGGGTTACGAACACGACAGAGAAAAAGAGCGTGGGAGGTCATGTTGGAATGAGGAAGAAAACGAGAGCGATGACGGGGCTCTGTAAGAACGTTCATGGTCTAATGAAACAGATCCTTGACATGTAAATGTAAAAAATGTTGTTTGAAGTAGAAACTGATGTCGTAGTATTTAAACATTGTTTTAGTAAGTCAAAGCAAACGATTCAACTGCAGAATCATGAACAGGACAGTCCAAGGTATCTGTAACCCCCCCCCCCCCAAAAAAAACAAGCAAACAAAAAAAACTGTTCTGATTGTAGAGAAGCTACACAGTTATCAGAGCCTTTCAATCGTTTTATCCAGTTCTTGGCAAAAATTCTTAAGACTGTTTTAGTTTGGTTTTAATTTTGCAGTTTCTAAAACTAAACAAGAATGAATCTATGCCATATAATAAAGCTGGTTTCTCACTGCAACTATTGCTGAGAAATTGGAAACAGTGATTTAGTTTCCAGGTGTTAGAAAGTGTGAGAAATGTGAGACAGCTCTGAGAGAAGCAGACAACCAAACTGTGATTAAAAATTTGGTTAAATTTTGAACAAATTGAGACATTATTGAAACAATTTGTCATTCAATTGTGACAAGAACATTTGCATTGAAATTGAAGGACTATTTCAAGTTATCATGTGACCTTGTCATTCACAAAAGCTGTTGGAAAGGTGCTTTATGTACCAATTCAGTCTGATCCTCATTGAACATGTTCATATTTTCTACTTATTTTGTATCTTCAGCTGCTCGTTTACAGTCACAGCCCAGTAAGATACGAGCTTCAAGGCCTTTTCCGGGACATGAAGGGTTAAGTTTAGTCAGAGGAGGATTTATCCTGCTTCTAACCAAGTCTTTCAAATCAAATAGTACTTCAGAAGGATGGTAAAAAAGTACAGCACTTATATGTGAATCCCAATCAAATTGAATCGTAGTGTTTGAGAGAAGTTGAGAGAAGGGGTTTTTACTCTGTTTCCTAGTAATCTCAGATCATAACATCTTAGTCAACTCATAAGAATCAGCATTAGGATGTATCATTTATAAATCACTCCAGTCAGTCCAGCTGCATCTAAAGCACTCTCTTTGGGTTTTATATTATATTGCACAGAAACAGGAAAGATGAAGAGAAGAAGACCAGGTGCATCAGAAAGCCACGCATGACGTGCTGGAGCTCCTCCCTAACCGGTTATCCTGTCACCATCACCACTTCCACCACCCAAACCCTGAACTCCCATATCTGCACTGAGACTGATTAAATGACTGGACCGGCGGCAACATCCCTCCACCTCCCATCCCCCATTTTTACAACTCAATCATGCTGCGTTACAGCCGACACACAGTCTGCTTATCCTGAGTGTCAAAATTGAAAGGGGAAAGAAGGACAGCGATGGGAAAAAGACTGTTCGAAAAGAAAGCACAAGTAAGAGGAGGTATGGAGGCAGAAGAATAGGGGGTGGCCCAGGAGCGTTTTCTTTCTCGAATAAGAAAGAAAATGGGAGGGAGGGTTGTAAAAAAAACCACTAATCGCAAGGCCCCTAGTTCTGGTTAAAAAAAGGACTGTTATAGGTTCTGGCTTTTATTCGATGATTCTTTTATTTGTTCGTTCCTTGGTCTTTCGTCAAGTCAAGTGCTCACCCTGTCTGTCTTTCTCCTTTGTGTCCGCCAGTCTAGATAAGAGCTGCTAGTATGACTGCCTGGTAGTCATTTAGTTATTATGGAAGGGGAGAGAAAGAGAGAGTAAGAGAAGAGAAAAGAGGATGAAAAGACTAATTCTACTGACAGATAAATGGCTCATTTTGAATGGCCTTTCCATTTTTTAAATTCACTCTCTTATTCTCTTCTCTTCAAATATTTGCTGTTCTCCTCCTCCTCTTCTCACCTGACTGCACTCCGTCCCTCACGCACACACAAACGCTTGGCGATGACATGCAGCCTAATATGCATCTGGAGTTGTCTCTTTGAGAGCTATTAAAATGAGATCTTCTCTTCACTAATCCATATTATTGGATGGTAAGGCCTTTCATGCCCTGTGAATAATAACTTCTGATATTTCCACATAACCACAGTTTCCAGAGTGTGACGGCTTACTCTTCACACACTGTACACCCACTGCATGTGGGCTTCTGCTACAATATGAAGTAGAACAGGCTCATCTATGAGCTGATGTCTTTGCATGCATTTATTTAACACTCATATAAAAACTAGACCAGACGTCTTCTTCCATTGTTAAAAAGTAAAGATTCCATTTACAGGTACGGCCATGTTGCATTTTTGGAACCAGAGTCTGTGCACTAGAGTCATGAAGATTAAAGTCCCGCCCACTCACCTGAACATAATAATAGTGTATTAATGTGTGATTAAATAACCAACTAATGGTAAACACATCAGGAAAATACATATTTCAAAATATGGAAACAAGGTAAGAACTTTGTGAATTAATAAGATTCAATTACCTGAAATAACCCTGTCTGTGTTGTACTTTGATTTTAACTCAGAACAATGTCTTATTTGCTGCACTAAAACTTCTGCAGGAATCAGCTGTAGAGACTAGAGCACATCATTCTCTCTGCTTCATCTTTATGTTTCTGTTCCACATTTACAACACTGCACAAATGTCTCAGGTCATCCCTTTTTTATTTAAAAAAATTGCTACAACTAAGCCACATTTTGTTTTAATCCTTTACTTTGGTCTTGAGCAAAATTTCTTCAAACTTCAGATCGGACACAGTGACTCAAAGATTCTAAAATGACTTTATTAATAAATTAAAAAAAAGGATGATGAGGCTGCAAAAATCAAACTTACACATCAGTGCTGAGACTAGAACACAAGGAAAACAAAGCAAAGAGCCTGGCGAGTGGTCGCGAAAGCAAGAAGTAGTTATAATGGGACAAATGAGGAGCAGCTGGAGAGAGGCAGAAGAACTGATTAACTAAACGACACACAGGTGACAAGCAAAAACAACCAGGTGAAAACAATGAGACTGAACCCGAACACAGAAAATACCAAAAACAGGAAACTAGAAACCCAGTTATAACTGACTGATAGAAATAAAGAAAACTACTAAAGAGCTAAATTTGGCCCAAGAGGAATAAACAACACACAAAGAGAAACACAGAAGAATCAAAGACAACAGAGAGAAGACCGATACAGAAGGAAACAAACTGAAAACACAAGCACTGAAGATCAGACCCAGAACTCATGCAGTGAGGAAATGATGCAACAGTGACACAGTGGACCGAGGAATAATGATTTAACTGAAAACGACATCACCAAAAGTAAAATCTTAACCATGGAAATGACACACTAACACAGGAGAACCAGAGCTGAACTGTAAATGAAAAACACAACAAATCTATAAGAAAACAAGGTCTAGAACTAACAAAACTAAGTACTCCTCAAACTCAAAAATCCGAGCCCAAATTGCTGTCATGGCCAGGTAAAAAATCTTAAAAGAAAATAAGTGAAAAGCTGCAAAAGTTCAAAAGAAACTTTTTGAAAGACCTTCAGAAAGCCTGAAGAACTTCTGATCACCGTCAAAGGATGGAAGAAAAGACTCTCACTGAATGTTAAAAGCAACTAGAGGTGGTTTAAAACTTTTGCACAGTATTGTGTAAATTCTTGAGACAACATGAGTTACAATGTTGCTAAAACCTAATTTTCAACTTCTAATGACATCAATAGTTTAAAAAAATGACACATCAGTATGAAAAAAAGGAATATACAGAAGTCTAAAAATTAAAGAGCCGATTAAAGATGTGTGTGTGTGTGTGTGTGTGTGTGTGTGTGTGTGTGAATGTCAAAATTCTCTCAGATTCTGCGACTCACTGAGTCAAACATGATGAGCAACACACACACAGACACACAGGAACCCTAGTCTTGTTATCCGGGGGCCTGTCTTGCAGGCAGCCTCTCTAACACTGAGTGATGTTTAAATTAGTTTACAATTTAGGCTCCTCGCTATCCGCAGACGGCTCTTAACTCAGTGTGTGTATGCCGTGTGTTTTTTTGTGAGTGTGTTTGTGCGTGTAAGAGCGTAACAAATTGTTGCCAGTACGGCAGACATCTAATGACTTCAAATTAGCTGCCTGGCGCTCGCCTTGACACGTTGTTACCACTGTTAGGAGCCTTTGTGTGCGTGTATCACAAATGTGCTTTTGTGTGTGTTCATGTGTGTGTGCGTGCAGCTCTGCGCAACCATATCATGAAACAAAAATTGGCTTCACCTCCCCCTCTCTGCCTCTGTCTTTTTTGTCTTTGTCTTTCTCTCTCCATCAATTTGATTAAAAAAATTACTGTACCATAGCGAGGGACGACTTGCACGTGCGCGCTTCTGTCTGTGTGTGTGTGCAAACTCTGAGCACCGTCATCTCTCACAATCACACCAACGAGATGTGAAACAAGATGGCTGCTAACAGGTTAACAGGTCTGTCCTGGTCTGTTTCTACGCGTGTGGGAATGTGTGTGTGTCAGATGCTGATAAAGAACGTGAAGGAGGCGTATTTCTATCTGACAATCCACTGCCAGCCAACAGTCTGTGAGGGAATGATTGTGTGTTCATGTCTGCTGTGAGTATTAGATCAGTGTTCAGTGCTGTAAACAGTGAGGATTTCATAAGGTGTACACATCAGCCACACACACACAAACACACACACTTGGAAGATGAAGAGTTCTATCTCTCTCTCTGAGCAGTGGATTGCCTTCCTCGTTCATCTAATCACACCATCTTCTCTTCTCCTCCAAGCAATTGTTGCGCTTCACTCCCTTTTTACAGAAAGCTGCACATACACAGCGCATGCAGGCGTGTGCACACACACACACACACACACACACACACACACACACACACACACAGATACACATAGACACCGTGCTCAGCAGATAACCAGGCTGATACTTGGTCCACTCACTTGTAGGAACAGTAAGCAAAGAAAATGTGCGTCATCATGCAAACAAAACATTAAATATTCATTCTGTTTCTGCGTGAGACTTGGTGACCTATGTGTGTGTAGACACTTTACAAATTGTACATAAATCTTCTGGACTAAAAGAGCTGGAAAAGGTCAAAGAAACATGAGTTTAGATATAAAGATGGCATAGGGTTGAGACGTTAGATTGTTTTTAAAAAGAAAAGCAGATTTTCCTTGTTATTCTTAGCACATGGATCGATATCTATGTCTGCTTATTGTCCATATAGCGGCATAAAGATCAATACACTTACTAGAGGCAATGTGTATTCCTATCTCACTTACTCACATCATCTCGATTTTTC
Organism: Pachypanchax playfairii; assembly: GCA_006937955.1. Classification (NCBI taxonomy): domain Eukaryota; kingdom Metazoa; phylum Chordata; class Actinopteri; order Cyprinodontiformes; family Aplocheilidae; genus Pachypanchax; species Pachypanchax playfairii. The sequence goes on along the minus strand of SSNP01000152.1, from coordinate 969,438 downwards.
CTTCTCACCATTATTTTCACATTTATTGATATCATATATGTATCATTCATGGACCCAGTTACCCAATGCCACCAACATTATTGTTATAGATTTACGCAGCATGACTAAATGATATTTATGTCTCCAATGTGGTATCTGTACTGTAAAACTCCCATATTGTTCCACTTGAGCAGTTCACCAAAGGTCCATTTTCTTATATGTTATTGTATTCTAATCTATCTATCTATCTATCTATCTATCTATCTATCTATCTATCTATCTATCTATCTATCTATCTATCTATCTATCTATCTATCTATCTATCTCTGATGTTTTTTCTGTATTTAGGTGAAACTGTGTTCATGACATTAGACAGAGGAAATAAACCAGTGATTATTCACTGTGTGTTCCACAGTTCGTCTGGACAAGTGCCTCAGTAAAGAAACAGGGTTCTAGCAGTTTATTTATTTGACATACCTGGGATGTGTTTGGCCCAGCCGATGTTGACCACCAGCTCTCTGTCCGCCAGGTCGCACAGTGTAGTTAGAGCCTTGATGTCGCTGTCTGGTACTGTTGGGTCGGGCATGGCATAAATCTTCTCTGGCTCAGCCACCAGCAGGTGAGAGACAATTTTGTTATCTGCAAGGCAGCCAAAGGCAACTGACATGACCACCAGACAAGGAGACAGACACAGAGACAGAGAGATAGTGAATTTTTGTCTCGTTAGGCTACAAGCTGTTCCACACCAATCCGGTGCAAAAATCTGTAATAGCATGCTTTACTGATAATACATGTGTCTAAACATTCTCTCATTTGGCAACAATAAAGTTGGCAGGAAGGGTGAGGTGAAGGGGTGGGGTGCAGAAGAAACCATGTTGACAACTACACATTAACAAATAAAAGTTTGACTTTTAAAGATATTTTGAATTGCACTAATGAAACTAATAAACAGCACAAAAACAAACAAACAAAAAAAAACCCACCAGTTTTGTCACAATCCAAGTTTTTTACAATTATATTTTGACACTATAAACTATTTAAATATGAAATTATTATTTCATAATACAACAGCTCTGAAAAGTTTCGTTGACAAATGCAAAAAAGAAAGATGATCATTAAAGTGAAACAGCTCAGCTGGGATTCTTGACATGTGGTGATGAGACCTCTATGGCCCATTAGTAACAGACTGATATCCTACTTCAAAATTAATCCACAGACTAACCATGCATGTTGATGAAGGATAGGAAAGCAACAGAAGAGTGGAGGATTGAGAGAGAGAGAGAGAGAGAGAGAGAGAGAGAGAGAGAGAGAGAGAGAGAGAGAGATTAGAGATGAAAAAAATGGGTGGAAACAGACAGGTAGAGAAAGAGTCATGAACAGATTAGAAAAGACTGACAGAAAGAGTCCAGAGAGCAATAAGTAGATAAACAATGAGAGAGTGAAAGAGTTGTTAGGATGAATTGTGTATTGATCTAACGATGTCCACCACCCCCAGTTTTCTAACATTCACACAGAAGAATGTGAGTGTGTGTTTGTATATGTGTGTGTTCAAACATATATGTATGTATCTACACACATGGTCCAGCTCCAGGGTCATTTAAGCCTCACCAATCCAAGTCACACTGCAGAATCTGTGGGTAAATCTTATTTAATGTTTCCCTAATTAGAATCAATGGAAGCCCATTTCCAAACCCTGGGCTATTGTTCTGTTCTCAAACAATCAATGTGGAGGCTGAGGCTGAGGCTTGGTGCTACAGATAGATAGGCAGTGTGTCTGTGAGCGACCGAGGGACAGAAGAGTAGATACAGTGGGGCAAAAAAGTATTTAGTCAGCCACCAATTGTGTAAGTTCTCCCACTTAAAAAGATCAGAGAGGCCTGTAATTTTCATCATAGGTATACCTCAACTATGAGAGACAAAATGAGGAAAAAAAATCCAGAAAATCACATTGTCTGATTTTTAAAGAATTTATTTGCAAATTATGGTGGAAAATAAGTATTTGGTCACCTACAAACAAGTAAGATTTCTGGCTTTCACAGACCTGTAACTTCTTTAAGAGGCTCCTCGGTCCTCCACTCGTTACCTGTATTAATGGCACCTGTGTGAACTCGTTATCAGTATAAAAGACACCTGTCCACAACCTCAAACAGTCACGCTCCAAACTCCACTATGGCCAAGACCAAAGAGCTGTCAAAGGACACCAGAAACAAAATTGTAGACCTTCACCAGGCTGGGAAGACTGAATCTGCAATAGGTAAGCAGCTTGGTGTGAAGAAATCAACTGTGGGAGCAATTATTAGAAAATGGAAGACATACAAGACCACTGATAATCTCCCTCGATCTGGGACTCCACGCAAGATCTCACCCCGTGGGGTCAAAATGATCACAAGAACGGTGAGCAAAAATCCCAGAACCACACGGAGGGACCTAGTGAAGGACCTGCAGAGAGCTGGGACCAAAGTAACAAAGGCTACCATCAGTAACACACTACGCCGCCAGGGACTCAAATCCTGCAGTGCCAGACGTGTCCCCCTGCTGAAGCCAGGACACGTCCAGGCCCGTCTGCGGTTTGCTAGAGAGCATTTGGATGATCCAGAAGAGGATTGGGAGAACATCATATGGTCAGATGAAACCAAAATAGAACTTTTTGGTAGAAACTCAACTTGTCGTGTTTGGAGGGGAAAGAATGCTGAGTTGGATCCAAAGAACACCATACCTACTGTAAAGCATGGGGGTGGAAACATCATGCTTTGGGGCTGTTTTTCTGCAAGGGGACCAGGACGACTGATCCGTGTAAAGGAAAGAATGAATGGGGCCATGTATCGTAAGATTTTGAGTGAAAACCTCCTTCCATCAGCAAGGGCATTGAAAATGAGACGTGGCTGGGTCTTTCAGCATGACAATGATCCCAAACACACCGCCCGGGCAACGAAGGAGTGGCTTCGTAAGAAGCATTTCAAGGTCCTGGAGTGGCCTAGCCAGTCTCCAGATCTCAACCCCATAGAAAATCTCTGGAGGGAGTTGAAAGTCCGTGTTGCCCAGCGTCAGCCCCAAAACATCACTGCTCTAGAGGAGATCTGCATGGAGGAATGGGCCAAAATACCAGCAACAGTGTGTGAAAACCTTGTGAAGACTTACAGAAAACGTTTGACCTCTGTCATTGCCAACAAAGGCTATATAACAAAGTATTGAGATTAACTTTTGTTATTGACCAAATACTTATTTTCCACCATAATTTGCAAATAAATTCTTTAAAAATCAGACAATGTGATTTTCAGGATTTTTTTTCCTCATTTTGTCTCTCATAGTTGAGGTATACCTATGATGAAAATTACAGGCCTCTCTGATCTTTTTAAGTGGGAGAACTTACACAATTGGTGGCTGACTAAATACTTTTTTACCCCACTGTATTTAGCAGAAAAAATGTTGGTAATCAGACTAAATAACTAAGTGCTCTTAGAAGGATACAAACGTTTATCTAAAAAAACACAGATTTGCTTATGAGTGAAAGTATTTAGTTAGCTGGAACACACGTTATTTAAACTTTTCAATACACTAACAGTGCACATAGATTCATATTATCCCATAATTTCTATGATTAGTTATGCAAAAGTCCTGATAAGCTGTTGTGCAGCCATTCAACATGTTGGTCTTAAGCAGAATATGTTCCAGCTTTAAGCAAAATGGGCTTTAGGGACCAAGCTGCTAAACACTCCTCAATCTGCCCCACATGTGTGTTTATATGGTATGTGTGCAAGCAGACGGTTAGCTAGAGAGCTAACTCTAGTTTGATGTGGGTGCCAGATTGGATTTAATCCGGATTAGTGTTGTGGCTGGTCTCACTCCCTTCCCTCTCTCCCCCCTCTGTCTCTCTCTCAGGGAAAAGCTCTCATTTAGGTATAATCTCTTCTCGTCTACCTGTCTCTGTCACTCTCACTCACTCTTCCTTGTTAATTGTTTGATCATCAGGCACTGGCTGGGGTTTTTAATTCTTTAAAAGTAGCAGCCAGGCTCTGGTATGAACTGACGACCGGTCCAGTGTGTACCCCTCCTTTGACCACATGAGATAGGCACTAGCCCCCCGTGACCCCCCGTGACCCTGAGCAGGAACAGGGGGCTATAGAAAATAGATGGAAGGAAAAGTAGCAGCAAATCCAGCTGGAGCTACTTTGATGCATTTATGGTGAAATATTGCACACATAAAATGTTATGATCCCAAACTGGTAGTAGGGAAACATGAGGAATAAACACAGATGGCTTTCTCGCTGCCTTGTGTCTGTGTATGTCTGTGAATATATTTTAAATTGTCTTTAGTGTCCAACTGTCAGTGTAAGGATGAAAACTGATAAAACATCTAAACAGAGAATGTAAAAAATGACAGAATGGGACTGAATTAAAAATGTTTTCATGTTATCAATGATTTATATTATTCTCTTTGCACATTATGTCAAGTTTCACATCCCATTAATCTGTGGAACAAACCCTTGGTTTTGTACAGGTGTTTGTGTGTTTATGGGTGTGTGTGTGTCCTCACATGGCTTTTTGGGGGGCAAAGCCAGTTGTGGGTTCAGGTACGGGCTGTTGTCTGCATCTATCCGGCGTTTATATTTCTGTCTTCCACCACGAACCCTGTCGAGACGAACTCCTGTAAGAAAAGCAAAGAAAATAAGTGAAGAGTGTGTGAGACAAAAACATGAGAGACTTTGACAATGAACAAGAACAAAGATCTTAGTATGAAGTAAATACATTTAATACAAGCAGCAGAAGAAATAGGAAGTGTGAAACAAAGGAACATGACAACTAGGTGTGTTTTTCTTCATGTTTAAATATTCAATTTATGTTTTGTTGAACATACTTGACTTTTAATAATCTACAGTTAAAATCCTTATTCTTACTTTGTCTTTCTGATTTTCTGGCTCTATATTGTGTCTCTGGCCCAATCTCAGCCTCTCGATTGCTGTCTCCCTCTCTGTCTCATTAATTAATTGACACAAAGGCGTCCTAATTGAATTAGGTCAATCTCTCAAGGGATTGGATGTTACCGTGGTTACCACTTAAGTGTGGATAAGGAAGACAGAGGTGTTATGTACACTACCAGTCAAAAGTTTGGACACAATTTCTTATTCAATTGGATAATAAAGTAAAGAAAGTGTGTACCTCAGAGAAAAAGAAATGAGAGGAGAAGACAGGCAGGAGGAAAGGAGGACAGTGTTAGGAGACTTTTAAAACTATTTACAACAAACAAGCATATGCTTCACAAAGAAAAAATATGCAAATATATTATAAAAGAAAAAAAAATAACTTGCTAAGAGAGAATTCAGATGGAAAATGAAAAAAAAAAAAAAATTATGCTCCTATGAACTCAGAGCAAATGCTGCAAAAGCGACTGCTGCTGCGCTAAAACCTCAGCCACAAAGGTTCTTACGAACAGTACGTTTCTACAAATCTCCTGGTTCCCGGTTCTCCTGGATTTCGCAGACATTTGTGGAGGTGGGTATAGTTTTTGACCACATTTATGGGAAGTTGGTACAGCTGGTGTTTAAGTTGCAAGAACAACTTGAAGCATTCTAGAGGAAATTATGTGATTTTCTTTAGTCAACTTGTGGCTGCTGGCAGACTGGAGGAAATTGTCAAAGCATCCAGTTAAAGATGTGAATTCACCCCAACTAATGGCAGGTTCAAGTCAATATTACTAATGTTCTTCTGCTTTTGGCACATTTGTCAGGGAATATAAGCGGTGTCTGCCTGTTAACTCCAGACTCTGTGTGTTGATCATTATATCAGAGATTTGTGGAAAAGCTAGTAATTTTCAAAATTACAGTAAAACTACGAAGTCTCCAGCTGCACCTTCTACAGTTACAGAACAAAACAGAAGTAGATAAAGTGGTTGTAGCTGCTGTTTTCATTATGAAGTGGCAGGAGGAACTTCAGAGAAGGCGACGACTGGTGGGTGCAGCCTTGGATCAGAGGCAGCACCTCCACAGTCAGAGATGTAGTTCCATGAGCTGGACTGTGAGTCAGAACGTGTCTGCATGGCTGAACATCTTTGTCGAGGTTTTGCATCATGCATCATGAAAAGTAAGATGTTAGTGTAAGATGTGGATGTAACTGTATTTCATTGTGCATTTAAATACACTTTCAAACAGAAATAATGCAAGATCCATAAATTTGGAAGTTGTTTTCTCCTTGAAAATCTCCCACAAGTATTACACAGCGTGGATGTGGCTTTTATATATGAAAGGAAAAATAAATGATCCCGAACAACGTGCACTGTTTTAACCTTGACCATGAACTTCCAATTTTGTACGTTGTGACCAAGGCTTTGATGAAATAGGGTTATAAATAGTAGCCTACATTCACATAAAAATAATTAAAAATGTTCAAACTATGCTTATGATGATAATATGATATAATTTGATTTATAAAGTGTTTATAACATGTTGTGCATACTATACCAACAGCAACACAGGTCTGGAAGGATGCCTGACACAAAACATAATATAAAACTGAATGTTGGTTTTAAATCTATCGAGATGGGAAGAAGGATAGGAGAGCTATGGGAATGTAACAGCAAGGAAGAGATTTGCTCACTCGCAGATTTAAATCCTCTGAAAAATGTGCTGACCACATTCAAGTTAACACACCCAAGGGATTTAATACAAAGACTTTCATCAACACCAAAGAAAAATGTCAGGGAGGATGTTTGTGTATTATACTGGATTTCTTAATGTTAAAAAGATATTTTCCTTTTTATATTTGTGTATTCACTGTTCAGTACCTTTGGGACGTCATGTTATGGCTACTTTTTAATTTCTCTATGCATTTTATTAAAAACAAGCTCAGACACTCATCAACTCTGATGCAAAAAGAATATCTGTGTGTGTGTGTGTGTGTGTGTGTGTGTGTGTGTGGGGGGGGGTTGTATTTCTGACCTCCTGGGGACCCGTTTCCTGACTTTTACTATCTTTCTGGGGTCCGAGGGTTCTTGTGGGGACCGAAGCCTGGTCCCCATGGGGGGGAATCCACTTTTTAGGGTTAGGGGTTAGGTTTATAGGTATGGTGTGAATAGAGTTTTAGTTAGTCTTAGGGTTAGTTATAGATCAGTAATGGTTAAGGTTAGGAAAAGGGTTTGGGTTAGGTATAAATCTAGTTACTAAAATCAATGGAAGTCAATGGACGGTCCCCATAAGGATACCAAAACACACTTGTGGGTGTGTGTGTGTGTGTGGGCTTGTTTTTCTGACCTCCTGAGGACCAGTTTCCTGACTTTTACTATCTTTCTGGGGTCCGAGGGTTCTTGTGGGGACCGAAGCCTGGTCCCCATGAGGGGGACTCCCCTTTTTAGGGTTAGGGGTTAGGTTTATAGGTATGGTGTGAATAGAGTTTTAGTTAGTCTTAGGGTTAGTTAAAGATCAGTAATGGTTAAGGTTAGGAAAAGGGTTTGGGTTAGGTATAAATCTAGTTACTAAAATCAATGGAAGTCAATGGACGGTCCCCATAAGGATACCAAAACACACTTGTGGGTGTGTGTGTGTGTGTGGGGGGGGGTTGTATTTCTGACCTCCTGAGGACCAGTTTCCTGACTTTTACTATCTTTCTGGGGTCCGAGGGTTCTTGTGGGGACCGAAGCCTGGTCCCCATGAGGGGGACTCCCCTTTTTAGGGTTAGGGGTTAGGTTTATAGGTATGGTGTGAATAGAGTTTTAGTTAGTCTTAGGGTTAGTTAAAGATCAGTAATGGTTAAGGTTAGGAAAAGGGTTTGGGTTAGGTATAAATCTAGTTACTAAAATCAATGGAAGTCAATGGACGGTCCCCATAAGGATAACAAAACAAACTTGTGTGTGTGTGTGTGTGTCCAGGTACAAAGGGGAAGCCCAGTGTCAGCAAACAGTCATCTTGGAGCTATAAACTCACTGCAATAATCAGACCAAGAAGGATCATGTCTTTACTATCAGATAATTTGGGCCCCTGGTCAGTGGTGAAATCATCACAGCAGTTAATTAAGCATTAACTATTACTAAAAATACAGACTTTTAGTAACACAAAGAGTCAGTTTATCCTTTTTCGTATTAGTAGATATTTGATTTATTGCAAAAAAAATTCCTCAAATAAAATTTCTTCCATATTTAACAAACAAATCCTTTATTCTTCCTGTTGCATAAAAATGGCACTTCTTTTGTTTTTTTCATTCTACAGTTTTTTTTCCCGTTTTTTTGGATTTTTTATGTTGATTTAGTTGCTGTTAAGTGTTTCAATCAGTTGCTTTTAATTTGAGCTTTTGATTAATTTTATTTGACATGATGAAAAAAGGAAGTCAGATTTGTTCTGTTGGACATTTTCAATTGAGATGACCATGACGTGTAGAGACACACAGTTTCAAACTTCATTCAGTTAAATGAAGGATTTTCCCCCGTCACACACTCTCATATGGACTCCCCCAATTGTTCTTTCTTTTCCCTATAAACCTAAAAGACCCTGAACTCACTTTATAAAGAGCCCTTTTCTAACTACCTCATCTATTTTCCACCAAATTAACTCTCTCCCAGCACTGATTAATGATCAAATCTAAATGAATCAAATTAAAAATTGAAAATTATATTTCCAAAGCCCACAAAAAAGAGACAGGAGGAAACTAGTGGGAGAGTGAGTACGTTAGCTCCTCTTAACAAATGAGCCTTCAAACCATAAAGAATGGGCAAGAGTAGAGGAAAGAAGGGAGGAGATGAGAGAGGGGGGAGGTGGGGGAGGGAGCGAGGTGAAGAGAAAAGAGGAGCATAGAAAAGTGAACGTAAAGATCAGAAAGAATATGTTAGAGACAAAAGAAAAGGTAGGAGAAGACTGAAAGGATGGTGTGAATAAAACTACACAAAAAATACAAATTCTAATTAATGCATCAAGGGAAGAATATAAAAACGAACAGTGGAAATGAACAAAGGTAAGGTCAAGAAAACATGGAACCACAGAAGAATAAAGACAGGAGTAATACAGATGAATAAAGACAGGAAGATGAGACGAACTGAAACAAAGGAATCACTGAATGGAAACTGTTTTCCCACATTCTCACTCAAATACACGTCTTAAAAATATTTGTATAAGAGTTCCACTGCATCGCAGCCAATAATGTAGAAACTTGTTTCTTTCCATTATTTTATGTTCTGTTATGTAGCATCAACAAAGATCCGAGACCTGGGTCAAAGGTTAGAAACTGTCCTGTTACATCAAGTCTCAGGGACTTAGTGTCAAAACTATTCCATACTGCATGTGTCAACGGCAGGTGTCTCCCACGGCCTTGGACTGTTTGCGTCAGTCCAGACAAAACACAGAGCTCCCTTCCAGACAGAAGAGAAAATTTCTTATCAAAAACCCCAATTTATGTGAAAATGGTTAACAATGTTTAGTTATTAACTATTTCCCTGTATGAGACTGACAAAATAACCAGAGTAAGACAGTCAGTTTGACAACCTGCTCTATTAGTTAACAGTGTTTTCATGTTTCTTTGCTTCTGTCTCGGGTGATTTTAGTTTGAAAGAGATTTTTTATTCTGGATAATAATTAAATGCAGCTCATAGTGTTATTTTCATAAATGTATAAAGTCCCAAAGTCTTGTAAGGATCCATTTATCCATCAAATCTGTAGTCTGACCAATAATAATCCATTTTGAATTTCCCATATAAAATCTAATAATGTGTCAAGCTTCAGAGCCTTTCTTCTTTTTGCCTGTATTGTGTCACTGTTGTTTGGATTTTGTTTATTTTTTTCATTATAAATGTTTAAATATTTCTTCTGCCAAATGATGTTTTGTTAGATAAACTTCCAGCTTGTCAAACTTCTGTCAAGCTGGTTGAACGACTGAATCACAGCTTTGTTTTGTTTACGCACATATTAGTTAGACAATCTTCAATAGAAGATTGTTTTTAATATCACTTGTTATGAACCCCTGAAGCTGTTAGGAACCTTCTCCATCCTGTCTATGAGCTGCTGCAGCATTCCTGCTTCCTGCAGCCAGACTCAAGGGACCCCACCTGGAGGCGAGCGGTCCAGACACCCACAGAGAGTTTGGACATAGTAGGCAGGACACTTTCCACTCTCAGTGGACACATTTACTCTGACAGCCTCACAACTCCCTGATAAACAGCCAAAACCTTCTCAAATTATTTTCTGAAGTTTTTAACAGTAGTTTCCAAAGTAAAATCCTTTTATTTGTCTGATATGATTTTCTTAGCTGAATGTTATTTAGTTGAAATGTTGGCTCTCTGAAATGGTAAATAGTCTGTATTTGTATTTCTAGTCTGACTGACCGCTCAGTCCACTTTATACTTCAAGTTATGTTCACTCATTCACATAACCTGATGTGCAAACCAGAGGGCTACAGGGGGTTCAGGACACTTCAATATAAGAAGGGAGTAAGACGGAATCACACCACCAACTTTTAGACCAGAAGGCGACCTCTCTTCCCACTGAGCCACGGCCACTCGCCTCTTTTTGATTAGGAGATCAAAAATGAGATAGAAAACCGGTGGCATTTAATCTGGTGTCATTATAACAAAGTTAAACTGCTGAATTATCTTTTTAATTTGACTGTTCTGAACGCACATACACATATACACATAGACACATATACACACATACACATATACACACATACACATATACACACATACACATATACACACATACACATATACACACACACATACACATACACACACATACACATGTACACACACAAACACATACACACACACACATACACATATACACATACACACACACACACACATACACATAGACACACACATATACACATAGACATATATACACACATACACATATACACATATACACATAGACACATATACACACATACACATAGACACATATACACACATACACATAGACACATATACACACATACACATA